>JAYJMI010113098.1:0-10828 GCA_036873855.1 Sarsia tubulosa
ATTGGTTAGAGAGTCCGGATCTGACGAGAAGGTCTCAATTACGCAACCTCGTTCCCAGAATAATTTTTCACAAGAGAGGAAGGCGAAGATATTAAATGCTGAGAGATCTTTTCATGGCGAAAATTTATTCTGGCAACGAGGTTGCAAATTAAATCAAAATTACTGAAATTTCATATAGAATATAAGGCCAAAACTAGAAAAGAACACATAAGCTACTAAAGGTATTTATGTACATGATTTTACAAAAAATCTTTCTATTTATAATTTTGTCACTAAAAAGTAGAAGAAACAAGGAAGAACTGTGCTAAATAACTCATTCTGAAGCTTAGAAATAAGCAAATAGAACGGTGTAGTGCCTTGCATTTGTAATCTAGCAACTTAGGGGCTGAAATGCGAACTAAATGAGTTCGAGTCCGCTCTGGTATCCTCAAAACCGCAATCGGTGTTATTGTCTGTAGAGCTATAAAGTTAATATAAAGATTCAAAGTTAAATTGAACTTAGTGGTGCAAACGAGAGCATTAAATACTTCAGAACCCTATTATGCAGCACCGGCCTTGATCCCTTCTTGAAATATGGTCTTAAGCTGTTCGTTGGTCAACCAAGTAAAACATCAAAATTAACTTACTAATTAACTAGCAGCACTTTGAAAGTTTGGTTTCCTATGCTATGATTTTTTTACCAGATGCTAATAATTGATAGGTCTTTTGATTTAACCAACAAAACTAGGGGGTATAAAAAAATCTACCCCACAGTTTGAGTGCATAAGTACCTTTAATATAAACAAACTAGTATCTCCTGTCTAAACATTCAAACATAGTTATTAAAATTTATGATCAGCTATACCTAGTATCAAGTAGTTGAGCAAAGTCACGTGATCAAATTTCAACCTTGGTTATAGCTATTTAAGTACAAGTTCTGAGTTTGGTAATTTATGCATTATTATATTTTTTATTTTTCTAAACGTAGTGTTATTTTTTGTTTACTTATGTATTATATTTCATCGACTTATTAAGTCAACTTAGAATTATAATTCATCGACTTAGTATTATATTTTGTCAAATTAGTATTTTATTTTGTCGACTTAGTATAACATTTTGTTAACTTAGTATTATATTTTGTCAACTTGTATTATATTTACTGACTTATATGCTTATATATTTACTAGACTAGATGTAGTTATATGGCTACAAAAGCCGATTTGCTGATTTTAGCGTTTTCCGAATTTTTATAACGCGCCAGCTAGTTTCTCCGATTTTTCTCAAGTCTACAAATTTGGCAAAAGAGCTCACGCACGCCACGCAATTGCCATATTTAAATATTTAAATGGGAGTAAAAATTTCGAACTTCTTTTTATTTATTTTTTTTGAAGCAAAAGATGGCATTTCAGCTTGGCACAAACTTGTCCAGAATGCAAAACCTCAAAAATCGAACCATGACGTCATCGAAAAAAAAACTTGAATAATTCAGAAATTCAATAACATTACGCGCACTAAGTATCAAATTTGGACGTCGTGGTTCTGCAATAAATATCACTAATAATTGCGGAATCATGTATGTGCCTTGTTGGGACAGTGAAATATATAAAAAAAATTGTAACAAATCTAGATCAATATTAAACAAACAAAAAAATCCCAAAATAGACATAGCATAAAAGTGATGCAATGACAATACTGTAATGGAAAGTGAATGATATATACCTATACCTTAGTACCTCTGCTGCTAGGATAGCACAAGTATGGATAAAAATTGAGTTAATTTAATAACACAATAAAAGATGCAACTGCTATAAATACAGCTAATCTATTTACCGTAACGGCTGATTTCCACTGCTACTTTTTCTATAGGGAACAGGAAGGGAACGGGAAGGGAACAGGAAAAGGTAGCGGGACAGACGGGAAAGATTAATTTCCACTAAAAAAAGTTATCAGGATCTACTTTTCTATTAGGAAAAAAATATTAAAAGTTTCTTATTGTTTATAAACAATGCATTAAAAGATAATATATTTTCATTGGTTGCTTCTTTGCATGTCCTCTTAGCTCAAGGGAAAATGTTGAACTAGATTAAGCTTCTTCCCGGGACATATGGAAAGGGATAATAGTATCGTGGGACATTTAATGCGCATGCTCACGTGAGTTCCCTTCCCGTTCCCATCCCGCATCCCGTTCCCTTTTAAATAAGTGGTAGTGCGTAACAAACTTAAGGATCAGCTATTAAGGATTTTCAAACTTAAATTTCAGACAAAATGAATCCTCATCGAAAATACGTATACTTGCAGTATACGTATACTTAAGGTCTAAAATCTCTTTTACTAATAATAGTTATATTATAATAAATAAATATGAAAATAATTGATATTAATGTAAAATAAACTAAATAATTTACAAAAAAGAAATTAAGAATGTCTGAGTGCGCAGTAAGGTACTGTTCAAAAGACTGTCCACCAGCTTTATAGTGAAAAATCGGAAACAAATCAACAAACCCAAACCACCTAATTCTTTAAGTAATTACTTATATCTTTTAAATTACCAGACTTTTAGTCTTAACTCTTAACTTTTTGTCCCTAACTCCTTTTTCACCCCAGACGTTTTTACACATCTAAATTCTTAACCTTTTTTTTGTAGTGATTTATATTTCTAAATTCTTAACTTTTTTTCCTAGTGACGTAAAATAAGAAAAATTTAGAGGAATAAGTAAGAGGAGTGAGAGGAGAAATAGGAATCCAAATTTTTCATTTATTTTGCATACAAATCATTAGTAAAAAAGTTCAAAATGGCGGATTCCTTACAGTAATTAGTTGAAAAAAAAAGTAAAAAAAGATCTAACTTCAAGCTTTGATTACTAATTCGAAATTAATATATTTAGTTAGCATGCACCAAGGCCTTGAAAATTTGTCCGAAAAAATATATGTATATATTTAGATCGACGCCTTCGGGTTCTGGCGTAACTTTTTGCCTTTTTTGCAAGTTGAGCCTACGGATTACCAGACAACCGAAGGGAAGTATATATTTAATTAGAATATATACAAATTTTGTTAGTGCTAGACAATTAACTAGCTTTGTTATAATTCCCTTTGGTTATATGTCGGGAAGGAAAACCCTTGCACTAAAGTCCAGTAGTGGGACTAGAACACAACACCTTTGAATCACGAATCCGATTCTTTAACAACTGGACCACGGCTACACGTGGTAGAATATAGTGAAAGAAAAAGTGACCAGACCATAACCAGAGCACAACATCATGTTCTTGGAACGCGGTTAGCAGTATCTGTTTCGATTTTTCTTAAAATCAAGTAAATCAATCTAAAGAGATTGCAGATCCATCATTTTAAAGTTTCTTATGCAACTCATTTTTCTAATCCATTTTATATGTGTAGTTTTGAAGAAAATAACTTTAATTTGGCAAATAATTCGCAATTATTGCCGTTGCGCATGAAACCCAGTTTTCAAAGTGTTGCTTTTTTAGTAATGACTTCAACTGACATTTTTACATTATTATCTACCTATATTGCTTAAAAAATCTTCTCAGAGTCCTTAAAAAGCTCATACAGACTAAGGTTAAGGTAACTCAATGAACGACAACGTATTGTTTGTGAAATTAAAATCAATCTAAGTGCTTTGACAGAAACATTCTGTTATATAAACATCAATCTTCTACGATGATCAGAAAGTCGATAGCTGCAGATAAAATCTCTCACTATCAATTTACTTTAATTATTTGCAACAAAGAAAAACATTGAATTGAAATTTAGATAAACTATTGATCAAATGATTTGCTAATTTGTTCAAGATACTGTTCCAAGTTTTTAACAGTAACCGAAGTTTTAAATTATTTGCTAATCGATGTTGATAATGAAGTATAAGTTATTTTATGCAAATTTTGTAGAAACGAAAGAAAGAATGTTTTCAATACTAAAAAAAAAGAACGAAGAAATTATATTTGTAAGTAAGAATTGAATGACTTTGTTTCTTGCTTTATAATGCTTTGTGATTGTTTGATATCCTTACTATAATAAGGAGATTGAGATTAAGTTGATGTAATTGCACCTGTTAACAAGTCTATTTCCACTTTGTTTCCATCAATCCGATTTGTCTGCATATTCCTTTGCTTTAATCGGATATTCTTGAGAAAATGATAGTACATCTCCTTCCAATTTTTTCTTGAATAACATTATTTTGTTTTGGTATTAAATGCAGTACCATATTTCAATTCTAGAGGTTTCGGTATATATTTTATTTAAATTGATACATTTCACCACTCATGTAAACAGTCCCTTAGTCTCTATACCTATTCGAACTAAAACCCATTTTTATATTAGCAAATCTAAATTTCTGCTCCTATAAAAAACAAATGTTCTATAGTATAGAAAGAAATTGTGTACTTATCGAAATTAAGACTAAAGATAATACATCTTTGGCTACATGGCTACATCTTCGGATTGGGAGAACTAGAGAACTAGGGAGTAAGGAGCAACTGTCGTTTCTTCTAATATCATATTTGGCTCTTACAATTAGAAACAGAATGTAATATTGTGTTTTTAAATAATTGTGTGATACTATTGAGTCACGAGTTATATTTTTAAGCTCCAAGTTAAGTTATCGAGATAAAAATATGAGTTTTCATAATTAGATTACGTTATAAATTAATTTTAATAGTTTATTACCTAACTGCTTATTGTAAGCATTTGAAATATGTAAAAAATAATTCTCATTTTCTCTGATCGTTACCATCTGAGATTTTAATGTTAAATCAAAGGAGTTAATTATAGTCAAAAAATCAATAAGTGCCAATCTAAGTATAACTTAATCATCCATATCGAGTAAATAGCAGGGGTAAGCGAGACATTATGAAGGGAATAGCACGGGTAAATGAGACATTATCAATTAAATAGTAGGGTAAGCGAGACATTATCAATTAAATAGTAGGAATGAACTAAAAATACTCTCCGGGCGATCCAGAATTTCTTTTGTCTCTTTACTGTTGATAAGAAAAGGCAAAGATCCATGAAAAGACTGAAACCTGTTTCTATTGCCAGTCGCTACTTACTTCTATTTAGGAACAATTATGTTGCTACCTGGTTGCTATAACGATGCCGATATTGTAAACTTATATAAAACAACGCGATTGCCAATATTATTGAGGATAGAATTTGTTTTTATTCTAAGCATTATCATTATTATGACAAGCTTTGATAACTGCATGATGTTTGACCTATTAATTGATCAATTCACGGTGTATTTATTTATTATATAAATCTAACTCCGTGACGCATATGAAAATAAAAGTATCAAATATATAAATATTTGGAAGTTTGACCGATATAATGGTTTGGTTTGCGGAAAAAACTGTTGGAAAGTTTATGAATTTATTTATTAAGGTGAGGAATTCTGTTATACTTCTACAACCTTCTACAACGTTCCGAGCCAACGTTTACAAGTGAAGAACGCTGATTCATTCTTTGTTTCTGCGAATAATGAACCAAAGAACGAGATTGTCATTTATGCTTATTAGTTTGTTTAAGAAATTGATTTTTGTTTTTTTATATCTTGAAGATAGAAATAGCATAGGTATTCTTCCTACTTAGTACACGATTCGTCAAAGATAACCATTAGGTTGAATTTATAGCTGTAATTATCATAGCAGGTGCAATTTCAACAAAACACAGATCTTGTTGCTATAATTCTTCATTCATGATAAAAAAAATCATGAGTTTTTAATAAATTTTCTTTCAAAATATCTTGAGAATACGATATATTGCCTTTATTTTATGTAGAGATGTAGTTTGCTGTTGTTAAATTTATCTCCTATCCTATCAATGATTACATGCATTATTCGTTATATTTCGTGTGAAAACAATTGAAAACCTCTTCGTGTTTCTGTCTAACACCCGCTTTCCAACACACATTAAAGGGAATGTGTCGCGAAACAAAGCTATGGCCATTTTTTTGATTCGTCGAAAAAATAAATGCGTTGTTTAATAAGTTTATATTTCATATCACGCTACACGTGGTACGGAATTCTATTATTTGAAAGTTTCTAATATGCAGTCTGATTGGTTGTTAGCTAGACGACACATTCACTTTAAATACTCGCTTTCCAAATTAAAATTTCAATAGCGTAAAGTACAAAAGAAATCAACAATTATTTATAAATGTCTAACTCGCTCACATTTTAGCATTAAAGTAACGAAAGAAGAAAACTGAAAGAATCATAACGCAAAACTTTGTATCTAGAGCAATTTTCTATTGTTCTGTTCATTAATACGCCAAACGCCCGTGATTTTGTTTTATTAATACACCCTACGACATCATCCTACTATTGTTTTGTTTGAATTGTTTAAACAAATACTCAAAATAGTTTCAAGCTGTTGTTTTAAATACAAATAAGGAATTAGTAATATTCTCTTGGTGGACATTTTGTAAACAATAATTTGAACCCCTGTTAAAGTTAAACTAAAAGTCAGTACCAATATAGCTTGTTTTTGGTCATTGCGGTCAATATTGGTTTATGCATGGTTTATGGTTTATGCATGGTTTAGTACATGGCTAGTACATCTAGAATTCTTGAAATAATGAAATTGTATTAATGCTAAAGAATATTGGAAATGTATTTGGTTAGTATCCAGAAGTACTTTCACTGGAGCCATTAATAGTAGAGAAGAAAGAAACACAAGAAACACTTTGTTGAACGTGATTGTCGTGCTCTTACCTCAAAGTTTATGTTTTAGATCAGCTGTTTGTTTTTATGTCATTATGTTATATGTGCGTGTATAAGTTGAATTTATTTTTATCTATAATATTTTTTTAACCTATTATGTTACAAGGATATATAAAAAACCTTATAAATCGTCAACTGTAAATTTAGCAATAATAATAACAATAATGTTTTATTTGTATCTCTAAAAATATTTTTAGTTACCCAATTTAATGAAACTTACTGAATTTACTAAAATTTACTGTTATCAAACTTAAATGTAAAAGAAATACTTGATTGCATGCAGTATTTGTTATATTTTGTATGTAAACAATTGGCCAACCCTCTTCGTGTGTTTTTACCTATCTTTCAAATTTCATTATATTAGCATTGGGATTGTACGACTATGCTACTAAAGAGCAATATCTAAAAATTTACTTCTCGCACAATTACATTAAGCACTGGATAGAGTTATATCAAATATCAAATAAAAGAGACAAGAAAAGACTTTAAAACATTAAATTAAGATATCTAAATATTTAACTTAAGACAATTCAGATCATTTTTAAAAAAATCTTGGTTGCCGACAAGATAAACATAAACTCTTTTTTTTATATAAGAACAGGGTATGTTGGGGTCGAGCCTCGCTGTTCTTATCATTTAGTCCAAAATAAGGCTCAAATTCTTATTTCGTATCATTTAGTTCTTATTCTTTTATCAATTAAGAACAAAAAAAAATCATTTTGAGCTCGTTGTTCTTATCTTCCTATGAACAAGAACAATTTATTTTGATCGAAGCTCAATGTTCTTATTTCTTTGTTAAAAGAAATTTTATTTACCATTTAAATATCATATTATTTGCATATTTTTGAATTTTTATTATTTGAATATTTTAAAGTTCTGAAGAAATGTTTGTTTATAAATATCGTAAATATATTACAGCAGCACTGTTTTTTTTGGTGCCAGAAGAACAAAAATGTTTGATTTGAGCCTAGTTGTTCTTATTTTACATTCATATTTGATCCAGCTTCGTTTGTTCTTAGCTACGTTTTTAACTTTATCACTTTTGGCTCAGCTCAGCCTTGTCATTGAAAGTGAATATAGCTGCTTGGGTGGCAACTTGTAGCTATATGTTAAGTATTATAAAATGCATAGCTGGTGATCAGTAATATTTTTTATAAGAATCAAAATTGAATGATATCAGTTCCAAATTATTTATTTATTTATACCTTTTTGATGTAATGTTCTTAATTTTTGACGAAAAATGGGAGGGTCGTGTTCTTATAAAGTTGTTCTTAACTCAGTAAAAAGAGTGTACCACATCACGTTTGATTTGGAAGTGCTTAAACAAAAGTGCTTTTAGAGTTCGATGTCTTTAGCTATTTGAGGTTTTTAAAACATTTTTTTGGTTTGGCTCAAGTAGTTTGATAAAATTCCTTTACATTGAGACTGGCGGTGTTGAGATAAACAAATACATCTATTACATCAAGCCGTTCTATATTTATAATTTTGTTTACTTTAAGTCGCGTTTTTATTGTAGTTTTTAAAAGCTATTTCGTCACTGCACTTAAGCTGTCTAGGTATATATTTATTTTTGCTGCCATTTAAAGGAGCTTACTCAGGTGAAATTATTTTGTGAATCAGCAGATCAACAGTAAAATGAGTCCAAACGTTGTAAAGCAGCTTAAATGATTCTTGTTTTTTTGTTGTTTATCGATTTTGAAATACAAATATTTCAAAAAAACTACACATAGAAATTGGCTCAAATTTTCACAGGATAGTACTTAAGTGGCCTACTTTCATTACAGTTTCAGTAGGGATTAATTATTTTGGCCAAAACACTTGAGTAAGTCCCTTTAAAGGTACCTTGGCCAAAATACAAAAAAATGAAATATGAATTTTTCTTTGCTTTAGACTTTGAAGTAGGGGTTGTATTTTTGGCCAAAATTACTTTAAAGGTACTTGATGCATTTAATTTTCAATAAAAACATACTTCTCAGGTGATGAAACAATAAAGTAAAAAAGAGTAAAATTTATTAAAAGATAAGATAAGATATCAATTCACAATTTGTGCTAAAACACATACGGTTCATTATGCTGTGTAAACTAAATTCTCTAAAATACGAGATTAGAAAGCCATACTACCCATTCTGCCTTAAGTCTTTCAAGGAAAACAAATGGTTCCTATAATTGCCTTAGAGCAAGGGTGTGGTTCGTTGCTTTAGCAGGACTCAGACTAAATAGTTACTACAATTGTAGTAATGCCTTCACAAGTTGACAAAAACATCCGAGTATAAAAAATAAATTTGTATATAAGCTAAAGTTTTACGGTAACGGCTTATCTTTCCACTGCAATTATCAATTTTTCTTTTCTCTTGACTTCTATTCTTGAAAAAAGCATAACAATAATTCATATGTACGTACTTTAAACCATGCATGATGCCATTCCAAGTTGGATGCACATACGTTAAAGCATGCATAATGCCATTCCAAGTTGGATGCACATACTTTAAAGCATGCATAATGCCATTCCAAGTTGGATGTACATACTTTAAACCATGCATAATGCCATTTCAAGTTGGATACTACTACTCCACATCTTGCTTATAAGACAAAGCACAGTTGAAGCTTTAACATAATAGTTAATTCAGTACAATTCCAATCCAAACAGTTTTAAGTTAACATTAGCACTTCAATAGCTTCTAGACACTAATTTATTAAACGAGGCTGGCTTAGTATAAATATGTAAATATGTAAAAGATTGTGATAAGGTCATCCCATGAAACATTTTAAAACTTCGTATCACGTATCACGAACACAAAGATTAAAAAAGTTCTTGGTCTAATAAGAAGGTACTTTAATTTTGATAAACCATTGTAATTTCTTAAAAAATTTGTTGAAAGCAAATAAAGCTGGTGAAAATCGGCTTCTGCGAAAATGCTTTCAAACTTCATAAAAAAGCTTAATTGCTTCTTGTTTCCTATTGTTTAGTCAATGTAAAATACAAAAAATTCAAAAATTTTACATAGAAACTTGCATCGAATTTTTTACAGGTCAATCATGAAGGGACAATTTTTCATAGTTCGAACATAAATGTAGGGTAATTTTAACGTAAAGGGACAGCCATTTTGAACTTTTTATTGTTGATATAAATGGAGAATAAAAGAAAAATTTGGATTCCTTGCAAAAATGAGCTTATATACAATTTCGCTTTGTTTTTTGACCACTGGATAAAAAGTTTTAATAATCTAAGAATATAGGTAAAAGGGGTAAGAAATTTCTTAATATGGATTTGACTGTAATCTTGTGCAAAGTAGACGTCTATAACATTTCTTCTGATTGTTAAAATTAATCATACTTTGACTAAAATTTTAAATATTGCATTTACTTTTCCTGGCATTTTAGTAAAAATCTCCGTAATTCCCATTGTAAACACAACAGTGATTTTCAGTTTTTTATTACACATTTCAACACACTCAGTTCTACTATTTGTATTATCTTATTGGAGTATAAAAACCAGTCTAGACACCAAGAGTCAAGGTTACACAAATATCAACAAGGTCGTTCATTTATTTAACGTTTATGCAAATGCTATTATGCAAACAAAAGTTCTCAGATAGAATACTCTACTACAAGAAAACTTAAGGAAAATAATTTCAAACTTGTGTAATAAGAAAGCTTCTCATAGAGTATTTGTTATTAAAATTGATTAGATATAATATTTATTGACTAGATCTACCCTCATTTAAAGAATATTTGAATTAATATTCCGGCAACGAGACTGGGTCTATTCTTATGACGTCATTATTTATTAATCAATAGAAGATTTTTGTGGAAAGGCAAAATCTAGTAAGTGGGTGTTCATCTAGTAAGTGGTAAGTAGTAAGTGGGTGTTCATCTAGTAAGTGGTAAGTGGTAAGTGGTAAGTGGTAAGTGGTAAGTGTTTTTTACATTTTGTTAATGAGGATGGAAAAGCATAGAAACTCAGTCTTCAATCGTACTTTTAAGAATTTTTGATTATAACAAATCAGTGAATTAGCATCAAGGAAAAAACTATTTTTAAACTATTATTAAACTATTTTTAAGTTACTTCAAATATGTATAAAGATACTAATATTTGATTGTTGATTGATACA
>JAYJMI010113320.1:0-20338 GCA_036873855.1 Sarsia tubulosa
TGTTGGTCACCTGCCTCCACCCACGCACCTCCAGTAGTACATTACATTACAAAACTATCTCACACATTCAGACTTTGTAAAAAAATATCGGCCTTGTCGTCATGATGCAAGTAGTAGTATATATGTAATTCATCAAAAATTGAAAAGACTTAGTGATTAAAATAAGAAGTAAAATATATATGTACAGTATATTTACCTAAATATATTTATTATAAACCTCCTTTCTACCAATATAACAGTTTAAAACCAACCAACAACTGAACAACATCTTGCATAAAATTGTCAAAAACGCTATCTTGAAAATGTTTCGCCATGTGCTAAAACCAGAAAAATATTCTTGTCCCATGGTTACACTCAAAATTTTCATCAAAAGATGCGGATGTGAAAAGAACTTGATGTGACCAAGGGGTCTTGTTTATATTACAAAGATTATTTTCGCGATTTTCGGGATTTCTTTATCAACACACTTGAGTAAAAAATGACTATATTTTATCTTATTTTTGCTCAAGATTATTATTTCTGAAAAGTATTACCACTGCGATGTTATTTCTCATTTCTCGCGCTAGAATTTAGTTGATGTAGACAGTGCTTAAAATAGACGAACAAAAATCTGTTTCTGAGAACCACAATTTTTTCATGCCGAAACGAAAAGATTTCTTTGCTACGCAGAAATCTAATAACATCTTTCTTTTTTATTAAAGTTTACAAAATAATAAACAATATAATCTTCGAAGAATTGCTAACAGATAGTAACCACTGCCATGATAAAATTTCTCCATTTATTTTGACATCAGTATCCCGGGAACCAGTCCTTCTACCCAATATTTCTAAAAAACTCTAGAATAAAATTATGGAGTTATTATAAACAAGAACAAAACAAAACTGCATCAAACGTAATCTAGTCATTCTAAATTGTGATTCCTTATTCCTTTTAAGTCTCCATAGTTAAAAATAATGCGTTGACTTTAGATATTTACATCTTGCGCGAAGAAAGATCATTTCTACCAAAAAATCGATTCTTTTAGATCTGTACAAAAACTGCATAAAAATACACTAAAGACATTTAGCTACCTTTTATGATACATTGTGTACTCTTATTCGCCATATAATCATCGCTTCGATAATATTTCCAACCTGCAGAGAATTTAAAATTAGATAAAGACTTTTATAGTTTTTATACAAAATAGAGCATGATTCTAACGCAACAGCGTGGAAAGCTATGTATCATGTACCAGAATACAACTTTGGCGAACGAAAATCAGAAATATATTTCTTGGGCATGCAAATTATAATTTACTGAACCTAATTCGGATCTTAATACAATTGGTCCGTGGGCAAACTTTAATAAAGCAATAACAGAACAGTCACGTCAAAAATCGTTACCAGAATAACTTCCTGTAATCACTCAACCCCCTGAATATCCAGTATGCATTTATGAGTTTTTAGATCAACTGTTAGATCTTATTCAAGAACTTGAAGAATTATTTATATATGCACATAGAGATGAGCAACTGAATATGTAAATTTTTAGATCTAAAAAAGCGTCAATTGTTTTATAAATCATTCATAGAATCGCAGGTTGTATAGAATAGGTTATACTTTGCATATGTTGAGGATCCTCCCAGCACTGAGAGTATGGAATTAGTGATATATCAATGCCTTCCCCTTCCCTTCGTGCAGAAATATGGTGAAGTGGGATTCGAGCTGCCGGTTGTGACTCACTCTGTACTAGCATGTTATGACATAAGTCATTCAAGTCAGTATAGTCCGAGTAGCACAGTCGTTAGAGCGCCTGTAACAGAGGCCGTGGGTTCAAACCCCACCTCGACCAGAATTTCTGCATATCTCTCCATATAGATGTATGTATTAATTTTTTAGGAATATGATTTTTGATATTATGATATTTGATATATGATATGTATGTATTTGTTTCATTGTTGTGTTGTTTAAACATCACACTGCAACCTAGGTTCCTACTGCCTTTGTTAATTTTATAATTACAAGCTCTTTAAAGCTATCGATTTTTATTAAAATCTCTTAATTTGCTGTTAAAGGCAAACAACCTGCATTACGGCAGATCGCAATGATCACTGTTTTGGTTTACTTGAAAATTTTATAAACGGAACGGAATGAGAAGGGAAAAGGTAACGGGACAGATGAGAAAGACTAATTTTCACTAGAAAAGTTATTAGTATATACTTTTCTATCAGGAAGAAATATTAACAGTTTCTTATTGTTTATAAACGATGCATTGTAAAAGATATTATATTTTCATTGGCTGCTTGTTTGTATGTCTTGTTAGCTCAAGGAAAAATATTGAACTAGATTTTTTCCCGAGACATATGAGAAGAGATAATAGTATCGCGGGACATCAAAATTAAAAGTGGCAGTGAAAAACAACCTTTAAGATTAGCTTATAATGATTCTAAATCTAATTTTGAAAATATACTTTTTAAAGATAATTCTTTCACCATCCATCATCAAAACATTCAAAGACTTCAACGAGAAACAGATAAGGTCAAACAAAATTTATCTTCAGAGATTCTAAATGAAATTCTTATACCTTCTTATAAATTTTCATCGAAGAGTTTAAAGACCTTTGCTAATGGTTTGCTGATAATAAACTAAGGGGGTGATCACATGAAGCGAGCTAGCCCGGCTAACCGAGCTGTAATTGATATTTTTTTAACATAAAACAGTTATTTTAACGAGCAAAGTGATAATTATCATCTACGAAAAAATATTTTCTAGCCCGGCTAACCGGACTAGCCCGCTTCATATAATCACCCCCTAAGTATACATTTTGGCGAAAACAAAACCAAATCCATTGCACCCAAAGGAAAATCTAAAAAATTGAACCCATTAGATATTACCAATGGAAGTATTAAGATTACGCAACATTAAAAGGTATCCTATTTAGGCTGTATTCTTGATGGAAATCAATGGCGAATCTATGGACTTTATAAAAAAGATAAACATGAGACTAATGTTCTCAGACAGAAAAAAACAAGTTTTTAACTCATCAACTGCGTCAAATGCTTTTCAATGCAATAATCCTGCCTCATTACTGTGCTTGTACTGCCTGGTATCCAAATCTTATATAAAATCTATTGAAAAAATTGTAGATTATGCAAAGTGAATATATAAGGATTTGTCTTCAATTAAATTGCTTTTTGTTTTCATACTTATTTTTTCATGCTTAAACTTTCATAATTATTAGTGGGTGTTAGTGGATATGGTGTGAGTGAGGTCTATCTGTGAGGCCTCTCTCACTACTTTGTCTTCAATTAGATAACATATTCTACATAGGAGAAGCTCAATTTGATAATTTAAACTGGTTACCTGTAAACAGATATGACAGATATAGAGTAAAAAAGAATTCAAATCTCGTCTTCAAATATTTAGCTGATATGACTCATTACTGCATTGGAGAACTGTTAGAAAAGCTAAAAACCAGAAACATGAGAACTATTTAAACTAATTTTTAAAACTTAGGCAGCCTTTTGTTAGAACAAACTTTGGCAAGAAAGCTTTGTTTTACCCAGATCTTGCATTGTGGAACAAATTGAATTGCGATTTAATGTAAAAGTATGAATTCTTTTAAGTATAGTCTAAATCGCAAGAAGAACTTGAGTTAAAAGAAAAATATATTTATCAGTTCTAATAGTCTTTTAGTTGTAAGTATTTTTTTCTCTTTAGTATTCGGTCAAAGTATCATTTAAACAACTTGATTTTGGAGTGCTCTTCCCATTTTCTTCGGTGTAAATAGGCTAGTTTATTTTAGCTATGCCTTTTTTAGATTTCGAAAGATTTTTATTTTTACTGTATCAGGATTTTAATCACCGAAGTAAAATATAGTAATAATAAAAATGGAGTAACTTAGCAATTATTTATGCAAATAGGGGCCACAATAGAAATCTGACTTTTTGGCTTGTTTTGAAGTCAACTACATAATATGTATAAACTAAATAAAGCGAAACGTAGAATAAACTATAGTTCTAAATTTTATTGCAAAATTATAAAACATATTATGTTAAATAAAAACCTAGATCTTTTTTATAGGTTTTAGACAATGTACCACTGTGGACCAAAAAGATTCTAAAATCTTTTTGTGTGGACCAGACAGGACCCATGCCTTCAAAACACATTTTTAACCTTGTACCCATATGGTTTATTTCACAAATGATGCTAAGAAAACTTTGTATCAAGTAACGAGCCCCCGTTGCTATGGGAACCTTAAAAAAAACAAAAAAAAACGACTCGGAAAGCATTTTTTTGTATGAGTGGGTACTTTTCTGCTGAACCGTTACAAGCCACCAAACGACGATGATTTTTCAAAAAACTGCCATTTAGGCCAAATATCGCTTGCCGTTTCTGGAGTAAGGGCCTGATTAGCAGTTTTCCAGCGATTTTCAGATATGTGTCTAGTTTTTTGCGGATAAAAAAATTCAAAATACCATTTTTTTGCTTTATTTCTGACTTTTGGTGAGGTTTTTCTCTAAAAATCTCAAATATTTTACACCTTTTCTGTGTTGCATGAGTTAACTCTTAAAAATAAAAATAAAAGTAATTTTGAAGGAAGTCAGAATTGGAATAATTTCCAGCTCTGAGTCCACTGTGTGTACAGGGAGACATCCTTCAGGTATCCATGTTTTGATTAGGTTTTTGAAAATATTAAGTGGTAATGCCACTTGTATATTAGATTGAACAAGATCCAATATCATGTGAGCTAAATATATTATGCTATTTAATCCATATTTATTAGATTTGACATTTGAGTTGTTTTGAGGTTTGAGTCTATTCGTAAGTTGTAATTTACATTCCTATTCTCAAACATTTGGTCCATCAAGAACCACTATTTAAATTTTTTTATAGCTTGATTCGTAGTAAAGGTATCAACTTAAAAATTTTTAGGCAATTGCTAACTATCTAATACCAACATTTTTTGGGGGCCATACCATTTGGAATTGCTAAATTAGAAGCCATCGTTCGAAGTCATCTACCTAATAATGCAACCTCGTTCCCAGAATAAATATTCGCTAAGAGAAGATCACTCAATATATAATTTCTTCGCCTTCCTCTCTTGCGAAAAGTTATTCTGGGAACGAGGTTGCGAGCTTTGATAAATCTTTTATACTATTTAATTATTTCTTTTATAAACACTTATCACTAAAATATAAAGCTTGTTAACAAAAGTCTTGCAACGAATACAAATTTTCACTATAAATTGTCGTAACGAAAACTTCTGATCTATTTTTAAAGACAAATAGACAAACCCATTACCCGATAATTTGCTTATTCTAACTTACTTTTACTCTAAGTTTTTATCTGATAAAATTTTAAAAAAGAATATATAATATTTCACCTAATAGAGCCAATAATGCTCGGAGAGAAAGAGTAAGATCCATTCTCAGTAGCCTTATAATTGCAATATCTTTCCACACAGTAATTTCCAAAACCAGGAGAGCGTGATGTCACGAGATATAGGTGATTCAGCTTTGGATATTATTAGTTAATTTTTAACCTTATATGGAAAAATTCGTTGAAATATTGCAAAATAAATTGATTTCTTTTGCTTCATTATTTACTTTTTTATCACATTCCTTTTGTAACAACTAAACAACAGCGTTACATTCCTTTTGTAACAACTAAACAACAGCGTTACAATTAAAAACGTAAACTTAAGTAGTTAGTTAACAAGCTTTGTAACAAAAGAAGACATAATAAGCTCGTTCTACTTTGATAAAAGCAAGGAATTTTTTTATTTTCTGTGATTTTGTAGTGAAAATGAATAAATATAAATATGCAACAATAAACTACATTAGAATAATAAGGTCCCATCGAAATATGGCAACCAAAAATATGAAAGTCTCACAAATATCTCCCTATAAGGGTGTCTAACGATTCGATCTTGTTGCTTTCGTTATTAATTGGTATTGACTAATGTGCGATATACTCGCTCGTGTAGGAGTGGTAAGATCTCTATAATTAAGCTTTTAATGAGCATAACATTAGCTTCTGTCTGCTTAGATAAAGATATCATCCTCAGATAACAAATAGATTACGATCATCCTACATTTGTTAAGCAAAATTGTCTAAACAGAGGCTTTATAGATATGCACTTTTTACTAAAAGCATTTTGATTTTAATTCTTGTTAAAATTTTGTAAGATTTGTATTTTTTCATCAAAACTGTGTTTTCTCTTTGTTTAGTGAGACATATTACCGGCTAGAATGAATATGCAAAAAAGACAAAAAGTGTTTTTTTTATTTTCTCTGCGTCTTTCCAAAAAGCACCCTTTTTTCTCCTTAATAACTTTCTTTTTCAACTTTAAATACAGTTTTTAGTTTTTAAAATATAGAATATTTGCGTAATGTTTTCGTTTGATTGTTTTGAAAGTCTCTCATATCATCTTTTAGATCTTTACTTTCAAATTGAATTCTATATAAGATTTTCAGCCCTCACTGCATTACTATTGTCGTCTGGCAAAGTTGATTTTTCAATATTATTATCTAAATCAGAAGATTTGATTAATGTAACCGTATTGGCTTCTTCGTCGCTATTCTCGATGTTAATTGAGTTATTACTATGTTCTCTCGGTGAACATTCGCTGTATTTACGAAGGAATCGCAATGGATTAATAAGTATTTGATTACGACGAGATGAATCAGGTGACATTGTAGGGGATACAGGTTGGGAACTGCTTTTTTCTACCAAGTTACTTTTATGTCCGAAATTTAAAAATCTTTTAGAAAAATTTCCTATATTTGGCACGCTTCCTCTTGGTTTATTTAGTTTATTTAAATTCTTTGTACGTGATAATAATAGATTTTCAACACTTGCGTTTAACGATGCCGAGCGTGCTCTACCAACAAGTTCGCCATCTAAGAAATTATAAAAAATATTAACCCTTTTACATAATCCTTGTTCGGGCTATGAGTGGCTCTAAATAATTTCGGATAAACATATTATCCCGTTTACAATAATCTACATACAATACAATAGCTACTTCTATTTTCAACGTGTAGTTGATTTTTCATGCCAAAAAGCTGATTTTGTGAAAAGTTGAAAATGAACAACTACATATTTTGTTTCAACATGTTGCAACGTAGTTCAAATTCCAAAGTGCTGATATAGGTTCATTTATAAGCTTCCGGATGAGATATTTCGTACATTTCTTTATGTTAGTGTAAAAATTAAGATAAGTTGTTATTTGTAAATCTAGGTGTAGTTTTGATCAGAAACTATCAGAGAGTGCTGAATTATATGCTTGGATATTTTACATCATTTGGATTTTATAGTATTAATAGAAATGTGAAACTCACCAGAATTTATTTTAGTTTAAATTCAAAACAATTGTTTTGCACTCGTTGGGAAGTTTTATAAAATTTTAAAATGAAGCCAGGAAAGAAAACTTATATCTAACGCTTCCTTCCCTTGATAAATTAGTTAGTTCTTTAAACTTTATATAGCAGAACAAATAGTTGAGTGAAAGCCTAAAGTTTCTCAAACAGATGGATAAAACAGCTGAAATATCAACTTTTACTTAGTTTATATTAAATACAAAAATTAGCACCTCGACTTTACTTTTTTGTACATTATATTTCATATCATTTACTTTACTTACTTTTCTTCTATTTCATGAATTACAACTAAAACAGCCGACAGAAATCAAATAAAACCAATTGTTATTCACAATAACTTATTTTAATTAACAAAAAAAAGTTATGTTTCATTGCTCTAGAAGAAAAGGAAGATCTTTGGTTATGTTTGGACTATCTCTATTTTTATTTTTATTTTCTATTAGTCTGTGAAATATATTTAAAAAAACCGTCTCGAAAGATAAATAAATCGCTAAAAAAGTCATAACCGATAGCCTTTAGATATTAATGCTTAATTAATTCAGTAATGCTTAATGGGGTGAAGATACCTAAATTTGCAAGTAAAAGGTCGGTAAAAGCTATTTGGTATCAAAGGGTATGATTTAGAAGGATGGGAAAAATAGCCGTTACTTTTTATCATATTTGGCTCCAACATATTTGTATTTTATTAAAGGGCAAAAAGAATAAGGTAGAAATTAAAAAATGAAAGAATAAATATTTATTGAAGTCCATTCCATTGGATTAAAAATCTCTATGCGTAATTTTGAAGAATATGGCTTATCTTTACCCAAAAGACTCAATTGCAATTGCAGTGCTGCCTTTAAATTTTGCGCATGTCACCCAATTTTTAAAGTGCTCATAAAACATCTTTTCTTGGTTACTTCTACTTTTTAATTTTCTTCAAAATTACAAAATGGCTGAAATTATTTCCAGAAAGGAAATATTTAAGGAGGCAAAAAAATATCCACATTTTATGAAATTATATTATAAGTTTGTAAAAGGCTAAATGGTAAATAAGTTGTTTAACACCTCATCAAATGCGTTGAATACTTTGCATTTGTTATGTGTTAAATTGTGTGCCCTACGTGCCTGCTTTCCTTTACTTTTTTGCGTGTCTCATTTTTTTTTGCGTGCCCTTATTTCTTTGCGTGCCCTGCTTATTTTTTTGCGTGCCTTGATAATTTATTTAGCACACTCATAAAATATAAAAAGCAAAGATAAAAGAAATAATTTCAGCTTCCGAAGAACTTGTTATCAATTTTAAAACTCCTTGGTTCAACATTAAATATTCGTTCATCAAAAATAATTACTTTTTTCACAATTGCATCATCAGTTAAAACCAACATAGAGCGACCTTCAAATCCGCACACGCTAATTAAAAAAACTTTTTATTGTCTTCCTGCTTTTTTATTTCCTTAAAATGATTTGATTCGTTGATAGATGATTCGAAAATCAATCAAGCAAGAACAAATTCAAAATAAAATATTACGAAAAAATTTATATTCAGTAAAAATTCCTTAAAAAAAATATAGTGAAAAAATCTCATTCTTTTCTATGAAGGATTTGGGGTTAGGGTTTAGCGCAGGGACTGCAAGTCCTAAATCTTAACTCCAAATCCTGAGTGTAGATAATGTATATAGTTTACTGAGGGGTCAGGGTGAGGGTAAGGAAAGATTATATACAATATTCTGTAACTTAGATTTCACCTTCCCATTATTCATCTACCGTAAAATACCGAGTACAGATCTACAGTTCGCTCATAAACTTATATATATTTAAATGTTCCAATATTCTTATAAAACTATTGAGTAGTTTTACTTTGTGGTGAAACAATTTATCTTTATAATAAATTTCTCTCAGATGGAGAATAGTTTATCCTTTTTCGTCCTTATAGCTCAATATGTTTCCTGTCGGTGATAAGTAAGGACCTGAATCAGGGTACACTAAAGACATACAAGTAAAAGTAAGTACGAGGAGACAGCATTTTGAAAAAAATGTTCTTAGTAGCAATAAATTGCAAGAAAACCCCTTTATATTACCCCTTTTATGTTTATATGGAATTAAGTATACATGGTTAAATGTTAAATACGTGGTTTAACATTTTCTTTTTTCAACAGTTTTCAAACATCGTTCAAGTTAGTTCAGTATAATTCTCAAGATCTTAGATATATAAGGCGAAGACCTTACTGTACCTTAATATTACGAATATTACCTTCTTAAGTGTACCTATAATATTACGAATATTACCTTCTTAAGTGTACCTATAATACTACGAGTATTACCTTTTTAAGTGTACCTATAGAATATTACCTTCTTAATTGTACCTATAGGAAATATTACCTTCTTAAGTGTACCTATAGGAAATATTACCTTCTTAAGTGTACCTATAGGAAATATTGATGTTTGAATCTATGCTTTGATATACACCTCTTTGTCATAAGCATACACCATTATGGATTTTTACACAAAAAATAACCCTACTTACTAAGTTTTTTTAATACATCTCTTTAGCTTAAGGATCCGCCATTTTTTATTTTTTTTAGAATCATTTTTTAAAAAAAATGAATTAAATATTCAGATTCCCCGTAGAAAAATAATCTTAATTACCAAATTTTATTATTTGTATATGCGTATAAATAATTATTTTTGAAGAATTTTATACTTTAGAGGAGTAATTTGAGCATATTTTTATTTAGAGAGGTAAAAACAAGCTGCCCTCTCCAGTGAAATCCTTCTTGTTTTTTACTGTAACTTTTGTTGTAGTTGTTAAAAAATTATAAACATTTCAGGGTAGGCTTATTTTTAGATGAGGAATCCGAATATTGCATTCATTCTAAATAAAAATAAATTTTAAAAATCTGTAATAAACTTTTGTTACCGCTCTTGACAATTTACAGGAAATATTGATTTTTCAATCAAAAAAAATACTAAGGCACGCGGACACGCAGGGCACGTAGGGCACGCAAGGGCACACTCCTGGCTATGCAATTGTTATTTATTCTAAAAGTTAGAGATCATTCAAAATAACTTTTTAAGGTTTTTCTGACATCTAGATAATAAGCCCTACAAGTGACTACATGTACACAAAAGAATTACACAGATTTGAAATATCTCGAAACACCTGAAAGATCTTGGTTTTAGTAAAGTAAGTTAGTGAAAATCTATCAGCAAAAATCGTCAAAATTTAAGCTTGCATACAAATTTCTATTAATTTTGGAAAACTAGAAAAAAAGTTATAGCAAAATAAAAACTGAGTTTTTTAAATAATTTTTGTATATTGAAGCCTGGGAACTACTCTAGGGGGGTAAAAAAAAGTTTTTACGATTAAATCCTATATGAATTTAGTAAACTGCGATGCCTGCAGCTTTTGTTCTGGTTATCAAAATGTAATGAATCTTTGAGGCTAGGCTTATTTTTTGACCACTATTTCGAATATCTCATTATTTTCATTCAAATTCAGTAATCCATAATGGCGGATGCTTACGCTAAAGAGGTGTATTTTCTATGAAAATAGATTTGATAAAACACTATTTTAATAAAACGCTATTTTCAAACTTTGATCCCCTCTCTATTTTAGGAGAATTAAATAAAAACTCCGCTACAACTTGATACTTGGGCCACCTGACCTTTTGGGTTTGAAATTAGCGATGTTTTTCAAAAGCTGTTCACTGCTTTGTCCACTATTAGCAAAGAGCTGTTGTTCTGTTTCTATTACATATTACATTTTTGACGACGTCCCTCGCACTTTATATGATAAAGATATAAAAATGTATATTTGAAAAATAGCGACATTATGAGACATCATATTCTAAAAAAAAATTATTAGCAAAATTATTAACGAATCTAAATCAAATTTTAGTGATACCAAAGAGTTGGTGATACAGACTATTTTTCGAGAAATATGCTAAGTATGACGTCACCAAAAAAATGAGTTCCAAACAAACTTTTTTATTGATTGATGCTAGTACTATAAAGTGTACAAAGTTAAAAGTACCCTTACATTGATGCTAGTCTTATAAAGTGTACAAAGTTACAAGTATCCTTAGAAAATCAAACAAAACATGTAGTTATACTTACTTTCTGCTAGTAATTTATCTAGTATTAACTTTGCCTCTTTGGCTTGACGAAACATTTCATTTTCTAATTTTTTCGGGTCCCTTGTTTTCACCTTACATTCATTGATTTCAATCTTGGGTACTTTCACTTTAATCGTCGTTTTACTGTTATTTTTACATTTGGTTTTTATCATTATCACTAATTCTATATAGTTAATATGTATTTTATCACAGATCCTAATACTATCTTCCGATTTGATATCTGCAGTCGAAAAAACCACCAGTATCAGATTGGATCAGATATGAGTTTTAAGCTTCACTTTATCGTTTATTTCTTCTATAGTTTTGTTACAATACTTTTTTATCTCTAACTTTTTATGAATATAAAGATGACACGTAAAATATTACACATATTAACAAAAAAAGATTGCACCTGAATATAGCTCTTTATACTTTTTTTCTATATTTTAATTTCTTATGAAAAAAAAGAAAAAGTTCTTAATTTCCACCCATCTCTTATTTTGTTTTCTTTTTGCTTTTTCACGATATTAATATTAGATTCAGGTTTATTGTCTTAATTTATTTATTTCTTCTTTCATGTAACAAGCTGATATCGATCAATAAAGATATGATATACGAAATAATGTCTAACATGTTTTTCAATGATCGACAACGAATTTACTTAATTTTCAAAACACAATTCCTCTTTACAATATAAAATCAGCTGCAAATAAATAAGTACTATTAAAAATTATTCGACGAAACTTTTTAGTGGGATTTACTTGCTTTTATTCAATTTATTTTTTCATGAATAAATTGAACTAAAGGCTATTGGGGGGCTGGCAGAATATTTTCGTTTTCATGTGAAACAAACAAGAAAAATGGTTCTGTTTACTTTTTCTTATATTCTTAAATTTATAAAAATACTAAATGTGTATACAAGGAAGAAATAACAAGGAAGAAAATATGGAAGACCCTATCCTTAAACCGAAAACCACAAACCTTAACCATTCTTACACCAAAAACAACATCTGAAACCATTCTTACATAGAATACTATTTTTTCATCTACCAGTTACTACAGTCCCGCGCAAAAAAATTCAAGATAAAATAGCCTTTTCATATAAAGACAACGCTTGTTGAATTTGAAGAACCATTTCAAACTATTTTCAGAGATATTTCAGTTTTTATTTCAATTAGTTTTCAAATTTGTTTATCCCTGTATCAATGGACCATCGAGACATGTCTGGAGATAGGAGTAGCTAATCTTTTTTGTTGATGAAAACAATACTAGACTAAATAGGAAACATGATATAGGAAATAAATTTTAGAGAATTGGATCAGTTAAAATTGATTTTCAAGTTACGCTTATAGTTAACTGGTAGTTCGTTTATACCTGCTTCTAAAAAAAAACTTCTGACTAGCTAACTGCGTGATTTTACAGTTCAAAAGTTTTATAAAGTATATCCTATACTTAAAAATATAGGCGACGAAGTATTTTCTTTTATCTTATTTATGGTCAAAAAATATTTGCAGGAATGTTATATTTGAAAAGAAAACAACGCAACTACACGTGCTAGTTAGTTTGATCCTGCTTCTTATTTTACTGCATAAGCATTTGCATCACATTTTGCTATTGTTAACTTGTTAGCGATTTTTGATAAATGTTTAAAGGGAGGACTTACTCAGGTGTTTGGCCAAAATAATTAATACCTACTGAAACTTTGCAGAATGAAAGATGACAATGTCAGTAACATTCTGTGAAAATTTGAACAAATTTACAACTGCAGTTTTGGAGATATTTTTATTTCAAGATCGGAAAACAAAAGGAATCAAGAAGCAAGGGATCTTTTTTGCAAAGTTTAGAAGTCTTTCTCGTTTGATCGGCCGAATTTCATGAGCAAATATTTACCAGATTGACTGGTCTCACACTGCTCTTTGCAATAATACAGTAAATCCAATATAGGTTTCAAAAAAAAGTTTCACCTGAGTAAGCCCCTTTAATCTATTCTATAATCTTTTACCGCTGTAATTCAAAGAAAATGGTCTGTCGATAAGATATTTTCTCATTAATATATACGTCGTTTTCATTAATATCTGCGAAAGAGATCGCCTGTTCTTTTGAAAAAGAGGCAAAAGTCTTGTTATTTTTTATTTTAATACTAATTCAAGGTATTTCTTTGTGTTTTTTATAGTTACATTCCGAATATTATGAAGAGATATGCAGCAATCAGACAGAAGAATGGTTTGAACAGACAGTCTCCATTGCACATCAACGACGCGAATTTTGTTTCCGTACATGGTTAACAGTAGCATTAGCGGTTGAAAGTAGCATTATCAGCAGTTAGCAGTAACTCTTAAGCCGCGCGTGTTTTAGCTGTTGGAAGTAACACTAGCAGAAAACCTTTTTTGTTTACACGAATACAAAATGGCGTTCATATCATTCACTACGTCAAAAAAGTAGAGAGAAATTTGTTTTTGTTTTTGATATTTTTTTTTGTCTTTAAAGTAGCAGAACAATTGTTTTTAAACATATTTTGTTGTTTGAAATTTCTTCTATTTTTCTATTTGTTAATGTATGAGTCCAAGTATTTTTCTGAAAGCTTATTACTAGAAATAGTCTATTCTTACCAAGCGGCAATTTTGCGAGAAACATATAAACATATGGAACATATAAAACTGTATTTAGGGGGGGGGGGGGGTCTGGACACTATTTAGAGGTGTAAAAATCATGTTCAATCCCTATGCAAAATTGCAAATTGTAACTTTAGTTATGATTATTAAAGATACTTATGCACGTTATCAGTAATTTTCTCAGTAGAAGTAAAAGTAACAAGGAAACAATGTGCTAAATATCTTATTCTGAAGTTTAGAAATAAGCCCACAGAAACACTTTGAAAATCGGGTCTCATACCCAATATGTGTAGGGAACACAAAGTACAGGCAATTTTTTTGTCAAAGTACACATAGAACTACACATAGAAAATGTGGCTGGAATTTTTTCCAGATGCTTATGCTTGATAGATCTTTTAATTTATCCAAGAAAAATAGGGGTTAAAATAAGTGTATTGAATTATCGAATTACTTTATTTTTACAAGTTTTGTTTAGGCCATAAGTATCGAAGTTTGTTTTGTTTTTGCTTTCATGCTTTTCTCACATTACGTCAGTCGATATAATTTGCCCGTGTAAACACAGATCATGCTATGATTTATTAACCAAGTCTGCAAACTTTGTTTACAAAACAGTTCCGGTAAACAGAAACAGAAACTGTAACTGCTAACTGCTGGAAATTTTACTTCCAACCACTAACAATACGCATATCTTCAAGTTACTTCTGACCGCTAGAAATGTTACTTCTAAACACTAGAAATGATACTTCTGACCGCTAGAAATGCTACTGCTGTTACTGCTAACCATGTACGAAAAAAAATCGCATCAACGGCACTCTAACTGACTGTTATATACGACTTATACTGAGTGAATGACTACTGAGTGAATAGAGTGGACAGTAGTAGACAGTTGCAACCACCACAAGTTTAATCATAATATTATTAAAAATAATTCAAAATAAAACCACCTCAAATATTGCAACACATATGAAATACATAAAACATTTCAATCTGAAAATTAAGCAAATAAAGTGATTTCATCAAACTTAGAGAAGGACTATCAACCTTTAACAAATGGTACTTAATTTGTAAACATTTTGTCACCAATATACAGGCAGATAGAGCGTTTTGAAAACTAACTTCACTTCTCCAAAAAATAATTAGTCTTTCGTTCTTTCATTAATTTCATTTTTCTTTATTTCGAGAAAAGAAACGCTTAAATTTATTTCTTTTGTCAAAAGTAAAACAACAGATTAAATATTCAAATTTCTAGATAGATTTGATTTTGTTTTCCCAGCTTATCTCCTCTATTTTTAAACTTAAATTGTTATCTATAACGAGAACTTTATATTCTTTCATAGCTTTTACCATCTTCATTTTATTTAAATGTTATACTAAAAAAGTTTAATTCTTTGTTGATGTGATATAATTAAGCGCTGGTCAAACGAGAGCAACATTTTATGCAACATTTAATCCAACAATGTTGCACCCGTTTGCCAGCATTTTAGCCAACTCGTAAATATTTTCACTATGTTAAAAAATGTAATTTGTGCTTAAATTCTGCTTGGAAAATGAAAATGATCTATGTAAAATTAATTGGTTCCTTTATTCTTTTTAGTACTCCGCGGAGAAAAAAATAGTTACTGTCATTAGTAACACCTCTAAACAATAGTATACAATAGGATAAGCCTGCACAAATGTTTTAAAGAAGTTATTCTTTAGTTTCCTAACCAAATATCTATAAAATTTGTCCATAATAAGTTATAGTATATCAACAGTCTTATAACTTGTGATTCGCCTCGATTCACCTGTTTCCAACGGGGCAAGTAAGTTTTAACTAAGTTTTAACTGATTGTGGTCGTGTGTGTGGTTTATCTAATTTTTAGAAGACTTTGATCTAGCTGCTACTAACTACTTTTATATCATCCGAGTATAAAAACATTGTTTATAAGTACTTCAATCAGTTCCGTCCCTTAAATTATTCATTTTTCCTTACAAATATGCCCAAAGTGTCACATGTATTTGTAAATGTTTAAAAAAAACACTAGTAACTATTAACATCTTTTGATATTGATATATTTTGAGGAACCGAACTCAGATTATATAGACGTTGTATTAACAGTAAAGTTATAACCGTGTCAGTTATCGCACATTTCTTTTTAAACGATATAGTTCATTTAAATTGAATTATTTTTCTAATATACTTTGTTTCAAATACTTAAAAAGACTTTTAAGACTTTTGTTCTACTGGGCTATTAACCCTATTTATACCGGGGATGGGTTCCGCCACAAATTAGCTTTTTGGTATATAATTCCAAAAATATTTTTTTACGGCTTTTACTACTTTTAGTATTTACCTATTAGGCATGTTGTGTGAAAATTTCAGGCCTATTGACCAACAGAAAAAAAATTATACCTATTTCGTTAAAGTATGGTATCGAATATTAATGTTAAAATTTTTTAAAAATAACATTTTTAATAGTCATCAATTTTAATAAAATTTTGACAGAATGTTTATTTCGTTAATAGAATTTAGAAAATAATCTTAAAAAACTATTGAATTTTCGATAACGTTATTTGTCATTTTGTGAATAAATTTTAAAAAAAATCACATAATCTCTCAACTAGTGCAAATTTCATGTCAAAATCTTTATCCAATCAGAAGAAATTCAGGAAAAATCAAGAATCAATGGGGCCATGTGACGTCTTCCAAAAAATGATGACATCAGCAAAAAGAAATGTGGTGATTTTGTTTAATATGAGTTGTACTATAAGTATGCCAAGTTTTATGGTTGTATCATCATTTATAGTTCCTAAGATTTCATAGGTGCAGAATCCGCCACCCCCGGTAAAACTAGGGTTTAAATATCTCAGCATAATAGGGTCAAGACCCTAATTTTAGTTAGCTATTAAGACACTAACTCTACTGGATATTTAAGACCCTAGGTTTGCTAAGATTTTAAAACCTGATTTTACTGGGCCTTTATTTCTACTGAGAGCTGGGCTGGTTAGATTCATAATACTTGGGATACTTGTTGGTCTAGAAATAGACTAAAGGTTGATTTAGACTCAGGAAAATTTCCATGAAACAAAAAATGTAAGTTTAAAATTTTCAACTTTTATTTTTTTTATCCCTGCCTGCAGTCGTTTATTGCCTAAGCAATTCCTGGACTCTACATCCACTGTCGTCAGTCAATTGCTTGAGGAAATTTATCTGTGGTCGACCAGGTCTTTGATAGCCATATCTTGGTTGCCATAGCAGGACATCACTTGCCAGTTCTTCTTTATTGCGCCATATGTGTCCTATAAGTCTCAATCGTTATTGTTTGATTGTAGAAATTATTGTTGGCATGTTTTCGTAGAGTTCTTTATTTGTTATGTGATTATTCCAGGGTACATTGTGTGATGCTCGGAGCATACGGATGAAAACACCATTCAACTTTTTTTCGAGGGTTGATGTTAGTGTCTATGTGGTGGCCCCATAAACAAGAACAGACTCTACAGCTGCTCGGAAGAAATTTCTTTTCAGGTTGTCTGGTAGATTTGATTTCCAGATCTTGTTAGGAGAATTGAGTACTCGCCATATTTTTCCAAGCCTGATATCAACATCTCGTTTTGTGGAGGCGATGTAGCTGCCAAGGTATTTAAATCATCAACTGGATTGATCTCGTTCCCGCTAAGATCTTTCATACCACGATTTTGTTCTTGATTATTGCTGATGAACTCAGTCTTGTTAGATTGATGTAGAGACCAACTTCACTTGCTACTTCTTGAATGTTGTGTAGGAGAGATGTTGCATTTTTATGTAGTCTGCTAAAACAACCAGATCGTCTCCTTGGTTTTTTTAGTGTAAAGCCAAGATCTACATTGGAATCTAATGCTTTTCTCAGTATGTGTCTGTGTATGTGTCTGTGTCTCCATCAGGTGATCGCACTTTTACTTTGGTGTTTTTTAGAGCATTAGAATCTGCTGTTTCCTGGGAAATACCATATGCAGTTAGGATTTCCTTAATTTTGCCTCGATGGAGAATGCTTTAGAGAAGTCGATAAAAAGTAGGACAATAGGAAGGTTTGTGGCTTTGATACCCTCTACAATGCTTCGGATAGTAAAGATTTGACCTGCTGTTGATCTGTTTGACGGAAACCCGTTTTTTTTTTTCATATTTCCTTTTCTATTTCTGGTCTAATTCGGATGCTGTCAAACCCACAAATGTTTCCCTTATGTGTGCTTTTTAGGGCTGTTTCTAGTTCATCCATGGTGAATTGACCCTTCTTGATATTGAGTTCTGTCAAAACAACTAGTGTTATAGTTCTTAGTGTTATTATATTATTATGTTCCTCTTTGTTTTTCGGTTGTTTTCTACGTAGATCTTGAAAATGCTTTTCCAGAGTTTTAATCTTTCTTCTTGGCTTTATGCTTTCAGCTTTGCGTTGTTTACACTTTGTCTACCACTATTTCCGTTGACTGTCTTCTATGCAACAACTGATTTCTTGTTGCATGATGCTTCTTCGATAGTGTTGATTTTCTTTTACAGATATTCAACACGTTCTTTTTCATGTCTCTGAGTATAGGTGACTTTTAACAATTTTTCCTTTAAAAGAATTAGAAGAATAATGGTTCTAAAAAATATTTTATATTTAATTTTTGATGTGAGCAGTATCTGGGCTTTTTTGAACTTAACTGTTTTCACATCTTTTCAAGTCTTGTCTTTAGCTGTAATTTGGAGTTCCCTTTTTACGCTTTTTACGCACTTCTTCAGTTTCCCAGGGGAAACTGGTTGGTTGGTTGGACTGTAACAAAAAATAATGGTAGTTTGAGGATTTCCATTGAAATTAGCTACCATTATTCGCGAGGATATCTTCTCTACTCTGCAAAGTGTGTTGTATGCATGTGGGCTTAAGAGCATGCCGATACCGCACATGAATGCGTTCACTGTGTTTTTCCAAGCTGAGCATGTTATCAATTTCTAAATTCCAAAGGACTGATTTTTTTGTTTCTTGATCATCGTGTACGAATCCGAGTTCTTGTAAACAGATAATGTCACGTTTTGTCAATTCTGATATATTGCCTTCCTTTTTGAGTGTTAAAAGTAGCAACGAGGACGTCTTGTTCCAATTCGAATTTCATTGGCTAACATCATCAGCATATCATTACAGGCGATCTTGGTATTGTTTATTGTGAAAACTCCCACCAAAGGGCCTCCTGAGAGAGAGTCTCCTGCAATTGATGGGAATAAATCTCGAGACCACATTAAACTAGATCTTAAGGAATGTTGTGAAAGTTTAAGCTTTAAATATAAGATCAGTAATGAGATGCTATTAGAATGAATTGCTACTCTAATGTGATTAGTTGATTCAAAACTCGAATCACTAAAAGCACAAATTAAAGTGATCGCAACTAGAGTAGTACCCAGTAATTAAGATGCCAAAAATATTTTCGACAATTTGCATAAATACTTTGTGATTGTAACTTTTGACAAAGCAACAAGTAATGTGACCATTATATGAAAAAGATTCTACACGTCTTATTCAACACTAATTAAATTAAATGGGACTATTCGCAGAACTAGTAATGCTTATATACATTCAACAACCTGTCTATCCCATCATGTACTAATAACTCATGATCTTTTCTTTAAATGTGGAACAATTATTTAGGTTTTTAAAAAATATAAATAATTTTTTTTAAAAAAAAAAAAACACAATATAAAATCTGATATCTTCTTATAAATGTTCACATTAATATCGTTGGGGATCAGTTTATAACAAAATTACACGAAAAAAGAGACAGCTTTTCTTTTTCAATAGTCAGACTTCCTCACAAGAGCAATAAAAATTGATCTAAAATGCTTTACTATACTATTGTGGCAGAAATTATAAGAATAAGCAAAGCCACCACGTTATTTCATGACTTCGCTTTTAGTGTAAAAACATTATTAGATAGGATGCATTTACAAGGTGCAATAAAAGGTTCATTGTCCAATGCTTGTTTGAAGATAATGAACAGGCATGGAGTAATGTTTAAGAAATATTTATTGAGAAACAGATATATCCTTTATATAATTTTGGATCAATAAATAATATAAAACAGGTTATTTGGTACATTATATAACTCAAAATATAAATTCTACTCATTCCACGCATTCATTATTAACGTATCTTGGGTGGTTATTTTATAGAACTTTTTTTTGTTCAAAATTTATCTTTCTATTCATTTGAAATTTCATGAATAACCTTTAAAAATAATATTTGTGAGTTTTTTTTACCAAATACAAAGCGTTTTAATTTTCATT
>JAYJMI010113543.1:0-10825 GCA_036873855.1 Sarsia tubulosa
TGTAGTTTTTTAGCAGCATTAAAAGATCGATCAAGTGCTGGGATTTCATCAACACCTAGCACGTTTTTCATGTTGTTGGGACCACCAAATTTTTTTTTTGTGTGGATGTTGCTAAAAACCCTCCTGTACGTTTATTAGTTAACACCACCCAGTTTTCACCGTTGAAATAGGATAGTTCTGTGGTACCGGTTTTTTGATTTCGTCTTAATTTGAACTTTTCTAGGTCAAGCAAGTTAATATTGCCATCTTCGATACCCAAGCTTCTGTATAATCCAGAAATTTTGTTTTTCTTGACTTCGTTCCTTGCTTCTTCGGCTGTAAAAGATGAAGGTTGTTCGTCTGGCTCTATAAAGGACGTCTCCTCATAAGTTAGCGATGTATCCGGTATTTCATCGTATACATCGTCCTCATACACATTATCATCGTTTATATCATCAAGCTGTATATCATCTTCAAATGCAGGATTATCGAATTCCATTTAAAATACAGACCACAACAAAAAATCTTTGGTATTAACTTTTTATAATAACAAATATGTCAAGTCTTTCTTTGTTCAATTCTATACCTACTGATGCTATCGAGACGTTGTTTGATAGCAATAATCAGCCATGGTTTAAGCAAGTAGACGTCGGAGATTATAAAGGTTTTGGCAACATCCGTCAGGTTACATCAAACCTGCCAGTTGAAGACAAAAAACATCGGTCAGAATTAACCGTCCGTCCAACGGACGGTTCCTGTCAGGTACCCAAAAGTGTAAAACCTCACGATGGATTCATATCTCTCAACGGAGTAACAACCATCATTATGAATTCAAAAAAACCAAAAGCGCGTGTTGTATCGACATGGCTCGTGCATGACATTATTCCGCGTGGTTTTAATAGGATGATAGAGGAGGTCAATGAGGAACATCAGAAAGCAGTTAAAGAACGTGACACTCGAATCCAAGCTATCCAATATGAAAATGTAGGATTGCAAGGTGAGATGCGTGCAAAAGATCAGCAGATAGTTAGATGTGAAAACAGGATAGGAGAACTGAGAGAACGTTACGTCCCGAAACGTGGTATAATCGACACCATTCTTACGGTAGTTGAGAAGAATGAACCGACAGAAAGACATCGCTATTATATGATCAGATGTCAGAAAATGTAATTGGGAGGGTTAAAGAACCAGAATGTAACGATCCGAATGCTGTTATAGATTAAAAAGTGATTGGAATAGATTTAAAAGTGATGTTTTAACAAGAGAAAACTATCATAGAAATCACTTTAACCTGCCTGATGATTCACTGGAGTTTTTTGAAGATATGTTTAATATTGAAATGTAATAAATCTTTGTTATTAACTTTTCTGTAATAACAAATGTCAAGTTTACTTCCTTTCACTTTTAACAACACTGTTTTATTTAATGTATTGGTTGATGGAAAAACATGGACACGAGCTAAAGACGTCTGTAAGGCCTTGGAATATCAAAAGGGTAAATCTAGGGATATACTTCGAAAACATGTGGGTGATGAAAATAAACAACATAAATTTGACCTTGAGGGGCGCCACGATCTGGGGCATCCTTTAAATTGGCCTAAAGACTCATAAAAATACAATCTCTATATCAACGAAGAGGGGTTGTATGAATTGGTATTTATCTCCCAGCAAGCCAAGGCAAAAGAGTTTCGAAAATTTTGCTTTAATGATATGTTCCCAAAGATAAGAAAAGAGCTGACAGATAAAATCATCGAAGAAAAAGACGCTCAATTCCAGGATATCCGATATGAAAATGCAACATTGCAAATGAGAGTATGCGCAAAAAACAGAGTAATTGAAAGGCTTGAAAATTGGATTGGAGAGTTGAGAAAACGTTACCACAGAGATCCCAGACGAGCTGCTGCAGGTGAAAAACTCGCAGAATCAAATCGAAAACGAAAAGAAGAGATGCATAGGTTACGGAATGCAGAATAATCTGGTCAAGAACCTAGAGAAGAACTTAGACAAGAACTTAGTCAAGTACTTACCTAGGTATCTACAAGTTCTTATCTATATGAGGTTGTTGGTTATATGTTAATAGGCTGCATATACAAGCTACATATTTTGTAAATAAATATCTACAAAATCAAATGATTGATGTCGTAAAAGAACCACACACATCGATTTTCTCTGGTCCTACAGATTGCGGTAAAACAGAACGAGTTTTGCGTCTTCTTGAAAACGAATATCGACAACATTTTGAAAATATTATAATTTTATGTTCATCCTTAAGATGGAATAAAACTTATCTTGATCGATCGTGGATCTGGAAAGAGGATTTTATTTTTTGTATTGAACCTGGAGATAATTTGTCAAAATGGATATCAGACTTCTCATTGAGATTTGCCGGTGAATCGTCTTTGTTTATTATAGACGATATGATCAGCAGCGAACTGCTAGATAAACGAAGATCCAGCCTGATTGAATTAGCTTGTTCTGGACGGCATCGTTTACACTCAATGTGGATCTTGACTCAGAGCTATTGTGCTATCCCTACAAATGTTAGACGACAGACAAAACAACTTTTCATATGGTATCCAAAAGCACGTACCGATATGCGCCTTATTCACGAGGAAAATGAAGTTTTAACAGATGAAGAATTTATGAGTGTAAAAAATACGTTAAAAAATTCTAAGCATGCCTGCTTGTTTCTAAGAATAGAATATCCAAGAGCATGGTGTATTATCAAATGAATCAAGAACCTGTTCAAGTACTAAAGCAAAAACATCCAGGTCGAGTTGCTGCAGGTAAAAAACTCGCAGATCAAATCGCCGAAGAAAAGAAGAGATGCTCAAATTAGTTCAAGAACCTGGTCAAGAACCTGGTCAAGTACCTAACAAAGAACCTAGAGAAGAACCTAGACAAGAACCTAACAAAGAACTTGTACGTTCCTTTAGCTTGTATAGCGCTGGTATATTAGTATTAGCAATAGGCGGTGTAGTTGTTTGTTATATGTTTTACACATCAAAAAATGATACAGCTCCTATTACAGAAGTCAAATTATCAAGACCGGTCACAAGGGTAAAAATGTTGTAATAACCGCTATATTAAATGTCAAAATTCGAATACAAGAAAAAAATAACGGATAGTTTGAAGTTTGGGGGGTTAATTTCAGCTTTTGTGCTAGGGTTCTTTTTCATTACAAAGCAGTTGAAAATTATGAATCCTCCGACCACAGATTTAGAAGTAAAAGATATCGCGAAGCTATCTTCAACAATTTGCTTTGCAGTGTTAGCTGTAGATGCAGCCGTGTATGAAAAATGGATTACCAGGTGAAGCGATTTCCAGCGAGTTATAAAAACGAAATTTTATGGCTTTTTTAAGCCGTAAAATTTAATAATGTTTAAAATAACCTATCGATCGATACTTTCGAAGCTGCCGTTTTGTATGTTAAGAATCGCATCTTCTACGGCGAAAATAAATATATACAGGTTAACATATCATCGCTTTTCTCGATAATCTTATCAATTTGTAGCTTAATGTCACCTTCTACTCGTCGTCCACCCCCATGTAGAGTGTTGTTTGTACTAGATCGAAAATCCAGCCAAAGCCCAAACTTCGTCATAAGAAAATCTTCCCAGTCTACACCGTCTCCTTTAAAATATTTTTTAATCTCTGTAAAGATATCTTTTGCAAGCAATCCGCCACTCCGAAAGATTTGTTCATAGCCATCGAGAAAGACATGAACCTTCTTTATCGTAGGATTGTAAAATTTTTCGGTTTCATATCCAAAATTGTTCTGTTTTTCTTTGAACAGCAAAAGTATCCCTTGAAGACTCTTGGCCGATTTTTTAAAATCAAGTTTTAGATTTGGGTCTTTTTTCGAAAGAGACTGATAGCTAATATTTGTTATTTCCGTATATGGAATCGACATATAACTATATTGAGCGCAAATCTGTTGGGCATATTCTTCGTTATCGATTATATCGTATTCGATGTTAATATCATCGATGCTATAAGTGGCGTCTTTATCACTTGTAATAAGCACTTTTTCGACTGAATTCAACTCTAACTCCATCTCGATCTTTTCTCGTAAGCCCCATAGGCACAAAGGATGTTTTAAAAACTCAAAATCTAAAGGAGTTTCAAATCTATTGCCAAGTGTCTTAAATATCGCTTTTTCTTTTTGCGTGAAAACCAGATCTTTTACGCCATCTGATTCTTTCGTTGAGCCTACTGTAGCTTGTAACCCTTGTTTAGATTGGATTCCTTGCAACAAAAGATTTTTCCGTTTGCTTTTGGGTATGTATAAATCTGAATGCGAATCAAATACATCAGTATGATTTCGCTCGTGTATTTCTTTAGATCCAAGTAAAAAATTTTGCTTTTAAAAAGACATCTACCAACATTTGCAATTGGATATGCCGATTTATCTGTGGAATTAATATTAAGCAGATATGATATTTTCATTATTTGCGGGACGATGACAATACTTGCTGACCCTTTTGGTAGTTGGATCTTTAGTCTTTGATTGTGTTTAGTACTAGTGTGAGGCGTATTCGATGTAATTATATGCTCTCGTTTTCCTTTAAAAGCATATTCAACTCTATGCTCTGGTCTTGGATTTAGTTCTCCGTAGTTCATTTTATATAGCTCACTTAAAAGTTTTCGTTAAAATAAACAACAATGGAATGTAAAAAAGTGATGTGCGAATCGTGTGGACAAAATTGCAACTATGAATCTTTAGTTAGCAACGATGATTTTTTCAGCTTTCAACATATTTTAGAGGAAGATTGGAAAATAGTGTGTGATGCTTGTATATATAAAATAATGTATGATTTCTACCATGAAAGGTTTTTAGATATTAGAGACTTGGTTGCAAAATGGTAATTTGTTGTTATCCTACCAACGTTTTACCCAATCAGGTGGGAGCTGTGTATCCCTCGAGATGAGCATTAACTCTTCTTGTACAAAAGAACGCTCTGGAGCTTTTCCATCAAGATAGTAGAGTATACGGTCTTTGGGTTCCTGTACTATCCTATCTAATGTAAATGTATTCCAACTCCAGTTCATATCGGTTGCCCGTCTTCGTTGACCTCCTTCAAGTTCTCCTGGCTGGTAAAGGTAGCGATATAACCCATCTTCAGGTAAAGTTTGTTCATTCGGATAGTCTTTTTATTTCAACGTAACGTTTTTGAGTTTAATCGCTTCAGTAGGTGACATGCCTAATATTTTATTAGGTTCTGAATTAAAATCATCCACGATCTTATATAGATATTTTATCCAGGTTTTAGAGTCTTTCGTAGAATCGTTTAACTCCTGAGCATCTTGAATTTTAAATAATTTAGCGGAAAGTATTTTGTTAAAATTTTCAACAAAAGCTGTATGCGTGTGCTTGTATTTGGTTGTAGCTTGTCGGATCTGAACACCATTGGTTTGTAGTAGTTTTGTAACAACTCCTTTAAACTCTGAGCCATTATCACATTGAAATTCGTTTGGGTATCTTAGGGGACCTTTTTTGTAAATGTCTTTCAGCAGCTCTTCTGTTTCGATTGCTTTCATGGATTTCCTTGGTCTAGATGCTTTAAATCTAGAGGCTACATCAATAATATTGAACACATATTTATATGTCGTTCCATAAATACTATCATGCGGGAGATAGAGTGTATCAGCTTGATGAAGTTGGTTTGGTATAGTAACTCGATAATGCGGATGGTCAATATGCTTAGGTATTGGAAGATGAATTTGCCAGGCTGCTTGGTGGGCAACCCATGACTTAATTTTCTTCTTTGAAATTTTTGTTTTGCTAAACAGCTCAGCTATTGCTCTTTCACCGGTCCAAAGATTATTTGGTTGATAATACATATTTTGTAACATTAGCTTTTCTTTCTTGGTACTCATTTAATTTGAAAAATGAAGCACGCCAGTAAAGCTGTTCCTACAACGATGAAAGCTATTTCCCCATTCTTCTGTTCCGTGCTCGGATTATAGTAATCAGTAAACTTTGGTTCACGTTCAAGAGGTTTTAACGACTCCCCATAAAACTTATAATATTCATCCATACCTTTCTCAAGGTCTTTTATATCTTTTGTGGCTTTTTGCTGTTCGCGATGTTTTTTGTTATTAAAATCTAATCTGTTTACCCTTTTCTGGTTCCACACGGCTGTGTCGGCTTGAAATTGTTCCGTTGCAAGATCATGTCTTTTACGCTCCTCAGCTCCATGATCGGATAATATCGAGCCAAGCAAACTAAACCCTGTGAGGGATGCAGCGTTAAATATAGCGGCTCCTCCCATTGCTAGTAGTGATGCCATTTGATAATAACTTTAAAGTCATAAAGCTGTACCTTCCAATTCAACACAATTTTAGATTTTAAGATTGGATATTGAATATGATTTGCAGTATGGCATAAAAGCAGTAGTGGTGATAAAAACTTTCCAAAAGATGAAACCATCAATCCACCAATATCTGCTAAAGACTCTTTTATAATTATATCTTCTTCAACATCTTTTCGAAGATTATCTTGGCTATCAATATTAATAAATTTTTCAATCCCGTTGGAGTATAATTTAATAGCTTGTTTGCCAATTGCTTCCTCTGTTTTTTCACCTTTTTCTTGAAGTTCCTTTTGCTTATTTTCGTTGAATAATTTTTCAATTACTCCGTCAGATGCCTTATCAAGGTGTTTTACAGTCCAGGTTGACTTACCCGTTGACTTTCCTTGATTGACTAATTCAATCAACTATTCACGTTTTTTATGTTGCTCAGCCCCCTCTTCAGGTGTATCTATCTCATCAAAATTTTCATTCTGTATATCTAGTAATTCTGCAAAATCAGACATTTTCGTATTTATTATATAAAAATAATTTGAATTTTCCAAAATATATAACCCATCAAAAAATATATCGGGAATACTATTACAGCAAGCTCAATATTCATTTAAAAAATAGGTAAAAACTCCGATCTTGGGAGAACCCTCAAGGATTTTTTTTCTTTGCAGCTGCAGGTTGATTCCATCTTTGCTACTGTTGTTACAGCGTTATCTTAACTGTTTTTATGTTTTCAGCTTCAGGTTGTTTCCATCTTTGCTGATTGATTTGATGTTTAGCTTCTGGTTGATTCCATCTTTTCTATTGTTGTTACAGCGTTATCTTAACTGTTTTTATGTTTTCAGCTTCAGGTTGATTCCATCTTTGCTGGTTGATTTGATGATTAGCTTCTGGTTGATTCCATCTTTGCTATTGTTGTTTGTTTGATTTGATGTTTCAGCTTCAGGTTATTTCCATCTTTGCTGACTTTGTCGGTTACTTTCCGATGGGCTACCGGCACTCCACCCCGGCTTCTCAGATTGCTCACCACCGGCTCTGAGCTCTACCCCAGCCCGACTTTTATTTTAACTTTTCCAACTTTTCTAATTTGCCGCGAGTGGTACGGTAATTGAGAGTCTGTATTTTAGACTCAGCCATTTTTAAGCTCCACCCCTTTGATGACAACTCGCTTGTTTTCTTAAGTTTGCAGACGCCAGCTGGTCCCTTTCGAGTTAAGCGAGGATCCATGAACGAGTTGAGATATCAAGTCTGGCGCCCTCGAAATCTCAATCTTTTCACTTCACAACTATAATATTCTTTTCGATTTGATGTATACATTTCGTTTGAATGGATATTCTCACTTGTGGTTAAATAAAACAACATCCGATTTTGAAAAAACTACTTTAAGGTGGTTTTTTTAAAAAATACTACTCTAAAGCAGTTTTTGTTACAAATTATACTCAAGTTTTTAAGTTTCAGAATAATTAATGAGCTATCTTTTTTAAAAAGTATACCCATCTTGGTTTATGGGTTATTTTATAATAATGCTTATGAATAATTACTTACTTTTTATACAGAAGCCTTATAGAAAAAAATAAAAGTTTTTTAGATATTAATTTAATACTTCTTTTATTTTTATATTAGCTGAAAATCACCTTCGGAATCACTTTCTAAAAATTGACATTTTTTATTTTCAACAGCTTGATATTTACATTCTTCCAGATATACCTGAGGGTAAAAATTCTGGCCTTGTTGATACACAGAACTTAATTTTAAAATAGCGGTTGCTTCACAGTGCTGATCTTGTGGAACAATTTTACCATGAAAATCTGTCGTTATCTTGTCTTTCCACCATTTTAGTTTTGTGTTAATGTAGCGATCTTCTTTCACAGGGTTTGTTGTCAAAGAGTTAAATATTTGAGCCTCGACTTCGCTCCAAATATCATTATAATACTTTTTCCATTCTTTATATTCATCTCTATCATCCAGAACAAAACTCATAGTAAAAGCTGAGTTTTCGTTGTATCTTGATACACCGTAACTAAACACATTTTTTGGCGTTTTGACGAGAAGAGGTGTTATTTTACTATCTACAATATACCCTATTTCATATCGCTTGTCTTTACCATTATTACAACCAATTGCATCTGATACTACGATATTGTTGTAATCAAGATTTAAAACATTAGCGATCTTTTTGGCCCAATGAAATTCTTTGCTGTTCATAGCGACTTGTCCAAATTTTAGCATTTATATATACATCTGAAAGTTAATGCGACTGATTTTTGATTTCAAAATTTGAAATTTTTTCTTCACACAAGTAATTCTTTCCCAAAGCTCTTCATTTTCGTTATACTATGATCTGATTCTTTCATCAAGGTCATTGTTTACCTCTTCATATTCTATAAGTTTTTCATCAACCGCAAAGGTTGTGACGATCGGTAGTAACGTTATAAATAAACCCATGAACGCCAATGTACCAACCCCGATACATTCTAACATTATATTAAAATTACTCATTTATGTTATGATATAAAAATTCTTGAAAATCCTATAATTTTCAAAAATTAATTTAAGAACTCCACATTTTTTCTAAATCTTTCTTTTCATCTTCTGGAATACACCAATCCCACCATCGATCAGGATGCCAGGCCACCCACATGATTTCATCATGTAAAATGTCTTTAATATCTTTTATGGCTTTCTGTTGTTCGCGAAGTTTTTTATTGATAAAATCTAATCTTTCAGATCTTTTGTGATTCCATTCGTCTCTTGCGACTTGATGTTTTTCCATTGCAATATCATGTCTTTTCCGGTTCCATTCATTTTCAGCTTTTTGTTGTTTTTTTACCGCAAGATCATATCTTTTTTTATAAAATAATTCTTCTGCTAATAAGCTAAGATATATGAAGCTAATCATTTTGTTTTTATTATTTTTTTATCATGCGAAAAAAATAATTATGCTCGATTTTTTTTATTTTATTTTCGTCCGAAAGCTGAACGAAATTTTTATGTTGGACGAGATTTTTATTTTTCATATTTTTTTAAATTTTCAAAAATTATCCTAAGAACTCCACATTTTTTCCAAATCTTTCTTTTCATCTTCTGAGAGGCACCAATTAAAAAATCGATCAGGGTGCCATGCTATTGGTAAAAGATCATCATAAATACCTTTCTTTACCGCTTTTCGTTGCTTATATTTTTCAACATATACTTCTAGTTCAGGATCATTCTTTACGGCTTTGTCGCACATTTTTTTTGTTTTAAGATGATCTGGGATAAATTTTAAATTTGTCGGCCTTTTTTTAAGCGCTTTTTCGCACATGGAAAGGGTTTGAAATTTTTCTGGGACATACTTAATAACATAGGGTTCTTTTAGTACCACCTGATCACACATCTCTTGTGTTTTAAATTTATCTGGGACAAATTCTAACGTCCAGGGTTTACTGGCCACTGCTTGATTACACATCTCTTGGGTTAGGAATATATCATGGATATATACTGCATCTCTAAATTTAAAAATATTTATTTTGTTTATGTTTTAAACGCATTCACAAAAAATATTTAATGCTCGATTTTTTATATTTTTAAAAAATATTTTTTGTTGGACGTTTTTATTTTTTTTTACTTTTCATTTTTTTTTTTTATTATTTTTTAAAAAAATATTTTCTGCTCGATTTTTGTTTTTTCATATTTGATCCAGAAATATATTTTCATCCAGGATTTTTATTTGCATCCAAAAAAGTTTTATCCAGAAATTTTATTTTTTCGTCCAGCGTTGTTTTTATCCAGCATTCGTCCGGGGATCCAGAAATTAAGATTTCGTCCAGCGTGTTTTTTATGTTGGACGGGGCTGCGCTAGAATCCCCTTTATGTAATCTCTGATGGGGAGGAGTTTACCGCTTTTGCAACTTTTGTGCATAATTTGAGTTCTTGTAGTTCAATATAAAACTTTACCAAGAAATTATAATTTTTTTTTTGAGGCAAGATACAAAATATTCCTTTACGTTTCAAGTAGTTTCCATTTGTGGTTGTGAATAAATATAAAACCGCATAATGATGTTCAAAGATAAATAAAAATTTGTCAAATAAAATTTGTAAAAGTTTGTCAAATAAATAATAGTATTTCTGTTCTTAAATATTTCTACGACTTTATGCCGTCACAATGACGTCTCATTTTTTTTTTAATAAATTTTGACTAATTGATTATTACGAATTGCAAAATAAAAACTGCGAGAATATCATTAGTTTTTAAAAAAGGATCTAAAAAGTATGATAGAGGGCAGAGAGGAGAGTTTGATGGAGGGGCTTCATGAAAGTCACTGCGTCTTAAATAAATTCAATCTCATCACTCCACCTTTGTCTAAATTTATGGTTTCCCCGTGCTCTTTACCGCTTTATACCAGGAAGGTATACCAGGAAAGTACACTAAAAAAAATTGCAAAAGGTTATGAGTTCAGGAGACAAAGAGCAAAACAAGTTGGAAAAGGACAAAGATAATGAGTAGACCTAGACACACAAAAAATAAAACGACTGTCAGATTGGAATTGTTGAAAAATT
>JAYJMI010113876.1:0-10822 GCA_036873855.1 Sarsia tubulosa
GGAGGCGTCCGCCAGGGCTTTCTTCTCCGACATCATAAGGTAAAAGAGGAAAGAAGTCCTGGGATCGAGGTTGTGAACAACTAAGGATTTGTCTTGAATGTAAGTATTTTATCCAGAAAAAGGTTGGTTTTAAATAACTTTTTTTTAGAAAATGCTACATGCCCTTTATTTTTTGACTGTTAATATTTATCTATTAACCACGTTTTTGAAAAATTTTAGCTCAAAAATATTTCATTTTAAAAAGTTATGCGGGTCTGGTCATAGGGTGGTGCAAATTTTACCACTTTTTAGGTTAAATTTTGAAAAAAAGTAAATGTCTGTAACTTTTGTTTGCTTAATGCTATCAACTTCAAACTTTCTCCAATGTTTGGTAGTACCCTTGGTAATATTTTTAAAAGATATTTTTTTCGTGTGACGTCATCAAATGGTATGACGTCATCGTAATTTTACATTTTTTTCAACAAAAACTGCTGACGTCAGCAAAAATGGACAGTCATCAGGGCTAGAAAGAAACATATATTTATAGGGCTATCTGTAAAACACAGACTGCGGGCTGATAGACTGGACTCGACGAACTTCGTCTTCCTTTTTACGGACTGGACGGACTTCACCTACTTTTTTACGGGCAAATCTGCAAAACACGGACTTCGCCTACTTTTTTACGGGAAAATCTGTAAAACACGGGCAAATCTGTAATTATTTAAAACAACATGGTTCCAACATCCGATGAATATGAAACTTTGCAAGTAGAATAACTTAATCAAGGCAAATCCAAGTATATTTAATTGGTGATCCTACCAGGTGACATTAAAGAGATCACGTGACTATTTTAATTCGTTGCTACAGCAACCGCTCACGTATTCAAATGACAATGAAACTTGGAAATTAAAGTTGTTGGACCAAGACAAGACCAATTCTATTTGGTTGGTAATCGTAACACGTGACATTGAAGAGATCACGTGACTATTTTAATTCGTCTATAGCAACCGTTCAGGTAATCAAATGACAATGAAACTTGGTAACTAAAGTTGTTTGACCAAGACAAGTCAAATTATATTTGATTGTATATATAGGAAAATTTTCTCATTTAAATTTTAGGAAGCTAGCAGGGTATATGAAGGGCAAAAAAGGAGATATTAGCTCGCCAAAATAGCTCCCCCCCCCCCTCACTTCGCAATCTTTGTTACATTTGATGACGTCATCAAAATATGCTGAACCCAGACGTTTTTGAACAACTCTGTCAAAATCCAACCCCTCACCCCACCCAGTCATGGTCATAAAAAAGCCCACCCAGAATTGGGTTAAAACTGAAATAACATGGAGAGAAATTAAGTTATAAATAGACGAAACGATATATGTAAAAATAAAACATTAAACTTTTTGCCCTCGGTTCCCCTTTAATATATATTTTTCTTGTTTATTCTTGTTTATCTTTATTACATGACACAATCAAAATATATACACTATCCAGGAAAGATTCCCCCTGAACAAATTATCAGGGTTAATCTTTGACATTATTTTCCTAAAAGCAAAAACCTCATAGTCCTTTTTTTCGACAATATCATGTTAACAGAAGTTATAGGTAGGATCGTTACTCCCTAAAGACCGAAGCCCCTCTACCTATGATATAATATCATCTGCAGATGACGATAGGATAATGATAGTGTAATGAACATTTTTCAAAAAAAATAATTTGCTTAAATCAATACTTTTTTCCTGACCTTGGAATGATATATTTGCCGGGTTTTGAAATGAAATTTATTTTTTCCTATCGAAATCCAAGGATTTATTATAGCTTAGCTGGATTGAGGGCGGGCATTATAACAGGATATTCAGAAACCTAACTTCGAAGAAAAATTATGTCATTTACTTGAGTGCTTTTGAAGCCAAAATACTGATTTTAATTTCCCAAGTGATCAAAGCATTGTCTTTGTGAATTTTTATTGTTTAAAAACATACAATATATGTTACTAAATTCTCACAACACAAAATTTAAATGCCTGGTGATATCGTAAGATGTCTGGAGTAATCAGCGTATTCATTGTTTTCTAGTTTCTAGTAAACATAAGAAAAATCTATCTTGGTTATTTTATAATTTCTATGTGCTCAGTATTTGATAATATTTCTTTAGATATGTTTTTTGTTTCTCCTAACCTTCTCAAAAACTATCAGATATTTTATTACTATATGCAAATCTTAATAACTCTTTTTGCTTTTTAATTATTTCACAGGACAGTGTGTCCCAGAAAAAAGTAAACCCAAAGTTTATCGTTGCATAATTTTTTTTATAAGCAAGGTTTTTCTATATGGATTTCACCATTAGATAGATAATTTTACTTGGCTTTTAATTTTATATTGGCTTTCCAAAAATATAAGATTTGGTTCTTTTGGGCAAATAAATTTGGAGATATAAGGGATTATATCTCGAAATTAGATCGTTAAAATTTTAAAGATCAATTACCGATTTCTTAATTGCCTAAAATGTTTTTGTTTTACTGCACGTTTCTTTTATGAGATTTAATTGCACAAAAAAATTTGTAAACATTTTTAATATCGTTATTGTTTATTTTTATTACACGTTGGAATTTCTTTTGTAAACCTTTTGTTTAAAGTTTTAATCAATCTTTAAAATTTTTCGTCTAAAGTGAAGTGATTGAATTGTGTGTATCGAGGAAAGTTCTAGTTTTCTGTAGAAACCAAAAGTATCTACAAAAACCGGAAGAAATGCTCTTTCTTATTGTGAAATCCGTTTTTAAAACCATTGGCTAGTTAAAAAGATAACTGTATAGTAGGTCATAAAAGGTATTACCTTGGAGAGCAGTTTAAGATAAATCAACTTAATTTATGCTGAAATAAATGGATTATCATCGAAGTTAGTTTTAACATTTTAAACAAAAATCGTTTTGCACTCAATCCAGCTAGGCTATGATAAATCCTTGCGAAATCTTGCTTTAAAGTCGGTATTACTGGTGTTAACAGTTGTGCAAAGTTTGAAATTGTAATTATGACTGGTTCAAAGGTTATAGACATTTCCGAAATTTATATCGATTTTTTTGACAAATTGATAGGTGGTTTCAAATGATGGCTTATAAATTAGGAAGATCAGCCAGTATGTCGAAGAATATCGGAAAAGTTCGAAAACCTAAGGCCTTTATGGTTAAGCAACTTCATTTTCCAATTATTAATACTAAATTTTTCTAAATTTTACTTTCTAAATAAAAAAAGACGAACAATGGCTCTACGTACTCCACTGGGAATAATATGTAATTAGTAACTTTATTGATGCATTTAGAACCTCAAATATTTGATATGATATGTCAACAAGTTCGTAATTGGAGAAGATTGGGCCGACTCATAGGTGTTGCAGAATACATGCTCAATAATATTGAGCTGGATAAATCTGATAAATATAACAAGTTGTATGACTGTCTTCAATGTAAGAAGGAGGTATCAGGATGTCCAATTGGATGGGTTTTCTTGAAAGAGAGGTTATTGAAATTTAAAGAAGGTGTAGATATAGTAGATACATTAGAAAAACAGTTCCCTGCATTACTATATTCAATAAAAGAACAGAATACTGATCAAGGTAATTTATTTATTTGTGTGTTTGGTATAGAATCAATGGCTAGAAACAACTCAAAATCTTCTATACATTTTTTCCAGACAGGATGAATCTTACTGCATTGTATTGAAGTATTAACAATGGTATGAATATTTGACAATATCTAAGTTACTTTACTTTAAATTATGATTAAATAACAGAGGATTCTTTGAGGCATTCATTTATTTTTTTACCATTAATCTCAATTAACATCTCATTGAAAGTTTGTTGGTTGATGTTACTTTTGTTTTTAAAGATCTCTTTTCAAAATAAATATTCTTCTTGGTGTACTCTTTTCCAATGGTTGGTCCCTTTTGACAAAAATAGCCATTATAATTTAATCTAAGTTAATAATATATTATAGAGTTCTTCCTTTTGAAAATATAACAATGGTTTTCTAGAACTCTATGCACAAAGTCATATCCAACTTTGATCTTTTTTCGTTAATTCGTTGTTATAACAACTACAAGTAGTTACCAGTTACCGCTTCCATGTAAATTTATTTCAATTTTTGTTGAATATTTAGAAGTAGAACAATATATGTTTATTGATATATTTGATATCATAAGCGCGAGGCTTCGAGATTGGAGACGATTTGCAAAGATTTTACATATAAAGGAGTATGTTTTGAGGAGAAATGGGGGAAAAAAAGGGGATGAGAAATACCAAGATTATCTCCAAGAAATGGTTTACCGATGCATAGATGCGAAGAACTCGACACCAGATTGGTTTTATTGGAGAAACATACTTCTTAAAATGGATTATAACGATTTAGTTGAAGATATCGAAATTTTATATCCTGTTCTTCTCACTAATGATAAAATTGACCTGGCTGATGCTGGTAAGCTCAACTAGTTACGAAAAATTAAGTTTTCAGAAAATTTTGATAAAGGGGTGTGAATTTGGGTCGAAAATATACATTTCCAAGGTATATAAGACCCTTCGTTCGTGGATTTTTCTACTTTTTGATCCGCGGCATTGCCGACGGGATCCTATAAAATCAGCTCCATACTTTTGAACGTAACACTCAGATCTCAGAAACCGCTTATCAGTTTCTTCTGAATTTTTGCATAAAGTTAAACGGTCATAACTGAAGAAACATAACAGTGCAGGATTTTTGTCAAAAACTCTTATTTATCCAAACTTTTTATTACCATTTTTTTAATTTTTGCACAAAGCCAGAAGCAAAAAAAGACTTTAAACTGCCATAAGTGTCGTCATTCCGAAAATGCTTATTTGTGGCAATTTGAGGTTAAAATTCAATTTTTTGTGCGGAATTGATATATCGCATAATATCTCATTCTACAGAGTTTTGTTACAATGATAGAGATTAGTGAAGCATTATAGTTGATCCTAGAGTTTCTTCCTAATTCTGGTTATTTGTTGTATGATGAGGTCAAAATGCTAATTTTTAATACAAAAGTTGTATAAAGATGTAGTTTTCAGTTTTTGTCAATGAAAGAGCTGATACAAACTACCATTCTTTGTGTGTTTTCTAAAAGACCACAATTAGTTTTAACCATCAATCAGAGTTGTTAACTCTTTAATTTCATGGGAAACCATGTTTATTCTTATTATGGCTATACATTTGCATTGTTTTACAATACTGCGCATTTTCTGCATGATTGTGCCATTGGATTAAAAACAATTAGTTGCTATTTATCCAATGTCTATTTATCACTTGTTTTTATCACTTCAAGCTAGCTGGTTTTGGTATTATTTACATTCTTTCGATTCATGTTCACTTGCTACATTTTAAGATTAAGGCACCGGTTTATATTCGCATGGGCTTCGCATAATTTTTTCTTGATTTCTTTATATGGGTCATGATTTATGTTTACAGATCATCAAATTAACGATGGATTTATTACTATCATTTCCCACCATGCTGATAGAGCAGAAAACCTTGACCACCTGCCAGTCAAATTCAACGATCAAATTAAAATCTGCATTGGTCCTGATGACAGTAAAACCCATGAAGAAATATCCGAACTTTTCGATGATCACTTCAAGAAATATGTTAGTTTGTATAATACTAGAAAATATGATTTTTCAAATGTCAATGAAAGTGACGAATGTCAGATATTAAAAACTCAATATGCATGGTTAAAAGAGAACGACGATCAAGGCTTCACCATGAAAGGCTACGATGTGAATGCTCATTTGGAAATGTTTAGTAACCATGTAAATGCTAACCCTCAAAAAGACTCTATTCTAACTTATTCTGCAAAACACAACATTTTTCTTTATATTAACAAAGCTAAAGCAAATATAAAAAAATCAATGCGAGAAAACTGTTTCAATATCAGACCTCTCCGAACTATCCACAAATGTCTAAATGGTCAATCATACACATACTTACCGATAACTCTGCATAATTATAATAAAAATGAAGTTTATGATATTCTAAAATGCAAAAGTTGTTTTGACTTAAATTTGATAGAATCGTCAGAAACATTTACAAAATTAGAGTCATTAAGAGAATGGTGGAAAAAGATTACACCTCAAGTCAAAATAATTAGAAATGAACAGAATAACAAATCTGCCATATCAAGGATAAACATATCAAATGAATTGTTAAAGAACCTTCTTGGCTTTATTTCTCTAGCTAACATTAACTTTCCTACTTTCACAAATTTACCTGAAGAAGAAATGCAAAAGCTTATTATGTTTACACCTGAGCAACAGAATATTATATACTCTAAAAGCAAACGTAAGATCATCACGGGAATATTTCGTTCTGGTAAAACACTAGCAGCTCAACAACTTGTAAAGCTTGTTGTCAGTAATAGAAGTACTCTTGACTTTGTTTATTATATAATTCATGACAACAACAGTATTTATGTTCAAGAGATGAAAAACCTTGCCGAAACATTCGAAGAAGAAAATGTGAGAACATGTACAACTGGGGACAATAAATCATTATCTGCAATATTTCAACATTTGATACAGATACATAAAGGTAACACAGTACACGTATTTATAGAAGAATTCAATGGTGAAATCTTAGATGAAGAAGAAGTAGAAAAAATCAAGGATCTGTTGGAAAATGCAATCTTTAAAAACTCACATATTGTTCTTGTTTGGCAACCTATGGTAAGGAATCAAAGCCAAAATAAAGACCGCACTCCTTATAAAAAGAACCAACTTACAATACTGTCAGAGGAAGCAGGTTTCAAGATATTTGATTTATCATACTCATACATATCATTGTGGTTCCCTCAACATATAAACAACATCATTGACATGGCAGTAAACGTTTTACGTTTTGAGTTTGATGTACCAAAGAGAAAACAATCTCCATTCGTTTATCCATTCGGTAAAAAGCCTGTTGTATATTTCTTATTTAATGAAGAAAAGAAAACCAAAACTTCCACATTATCATTTAAAACTAAAATGACACAAGGAATGAAAAGCTACAGTAATCAAGTATATTGTCTTTCTAAAGTGTTAAAGAAAATTGAGTTCCCAAAAGATAAAAATAAGAAGGTCTTAATATGTATGAATGATGAGTCACAAAATATGGTACAAGATGCGTTAAAAGTCAACAGAATTAATTGGACTGATGATCCACAATTATTATCGAAAACAGAAGTGCAGGCCCTCTTGACAGATTATACTTCTGTTAGAGTATGTGAGTTTTTAATACTGGTATTACCAATGGATGACCAAAATTTGAAACATTATCTCGTAAAGTGCTTAAGTTGTTGTATACTGAATTTGATAGTGATTGTTATAAATGAAGGTGTTCCTGATAAAACACTCGTCAAAATAATAAATGCATGGAAAAATAACGCTTTGGTACTAATTGACAACGAAAATTATTTAAAAAATATTAATAAGGAAGAGTTGGAAGTGTTTAATAAAGTAAACAAACATCTCTTCGAGAAAGATAAGCAAAATAAAATGTGAGTACAAATAGCTATTAAATTTGTTGGTGCGTATAAATTTTTTAAACTTAAAAACTGAAATAAGATGTTACCGGGCGTGTTACATCTGAATTGCCTTATCTAATGTAATTATATAATTTTCTTTTATGGATTGTATATTTGGGAATTTGCTGTTATGATTTAGTAAAACATAATTGTCACTGTGTTTTACAATTTACAATAACTATAAATATCGAATGTCTTGTTAGAAACATCGAATTGATGAAAATGTAACGTAAATATCAAAATTGCAACATATTTGTGACGGAAAGTACTTAACACACTTTATAGGAACATACTTTACAGCAGAGAATGCTACACTGGAAGGCGCTTGATAGTTTTCTTTTGTACGGACCGTATTATATTTTATTGCATTGTGATTTTCAATGCACAACCCTCTACTTAGAAGTAACAAAAAAGCCTAATCGTTTTTCTGTGACAATTTAAATTTTGATGCATTTAATTAATTGCCTTTTGTAGAGCATAATTATCTAATAATTACCTTATATGTCATACTTCGTTGCATATTGAGCAAAAGACTATCAATTTTCATTTGTAATTTACTCAATCCCGAAAAAGTGCCGGAAATTCTAAGTATGTTTTTTAAAAACTCGATAAAGTTCTTTAACTTGTACAATTTTTTATTAGATCCAGCACTTTATTATTTTTACGTCATTGTCATTTATTATCGCATTGAGAAACGTTCCATTAGTTTTCTTTGATTTTTTTGCATGAAGATAAGGGGTTATAAACAAACATCAAAGAAGACTGATAAAGCTGGATTTGTAGAAAAAGTCTTGTTTCCATGGAAACAGAGTTAAAAGGTCAAATTTGAATAAAATTGATATATTTTTTTCCGTTTTTTCTACAAAGTTAGAGATAAGTATATAGGTAAAAACTGACAAAGGTGTCATAGTTATGAAGCTTATTGTTTGTTCATATACAGGGTCTAAAGCGATCTTTGGAATCGTCCGTCTGTTTTCCTTGATTTTGTGCATGGAGTTAAAGGATGTAAAAAAGTGACGTAGACGGGTTTTCTAAAGAATTTTTCGTTTCTTTGGAAACAGGGTTAAAAAATCTAATTTAGGCCAAAGTTGAGCTTTTTCAATATATCTGAAAATCCGTTGATCAGATTTTTTGATTTTGTTTTGCAAACGAAAGTTACAGATAAAGTATAAGGTATAAGCTGACACAAGTATCATAAATGTAAAGATTCTTTTTTACCAGTAATTAGAGTCAAAAGGTCAAAATTCTATGCAAAAACTTTACATTTTTCAATATATTTTTCAACTGAAGTTAGAAAAAAGCATCAGGTACAAATTAAAATATGTGTCATAATATGTATATATATTAATATGTATATAATTATATTTTTTTTAACTAGGCAATGTTTTAAAAAACGAACTTCACAGGAAGAATGAGGATTACATTAGGTTTTCGTTGATGATATAATTTTTCACACAAAAATCGAAATCTACTGTTTCTTTGAAACCAATACACACATAAAAAAACTTTACTGAAACCAAAAGTTATAATGCGATAAAAATCGATTTTGATGGACAACCTGTAGTTTGATATGAACAATGCTGATAATAAATGATTTCTAGCCGGTATTCAATTGATACTTTGATATTAAATTTGAATACACCGTTTTATAGTCTCAGTTCCGTTCCTCAAAATAGATGAAGAACAAAAGTTGTTAATAGTTACTAATTGTTTTTGTCGAGCACTTTTAATTATTTTTTAATTATTTTGTATTCTGTATATACTCTTTGTATATACTTTTATAACTTATCATGCTACAATTGATGGATGTCAAATGTAGTTAGTACGGCTTTAGCAGCTTAAATATCTTGATAGAAATTATCAATTCAAAGAAAATTAACTATTGAAGAATAATTCTTACGGTAATAATTTTTTAACAGTTCCTCCTTAATGGCTTCGCTTTGAACTTCAATGATACGCCACTTAGGTCAAGCAGAACATTAGATTATTAAGAATAAAAGAATATGTATAAAGTTATAATTTGTCTGTGAAGAATATGATCTACACTGCACGCTACTGCTAGGTTGAGGATAGACAAGTTCGTCAATAAGGGAGACGTTTAAGAAACCTCTTTGATCAAGGAGACAAAAAGCTTTAACACAGTTTTACGAATTGCGCTAGTGCAAACTACTAATGTCGCTTTAAACTATTTGATAATTCCTGTAACTTTTCAAACTGAGTTAAGGCTTGTCATCGTCGTAGCATAAGCCTTGCAACGCTAATTGAGAACTAAGGTTTATAGCAAAGTTAATTTTGATATTTTATTATTATAACATGAAACTGTATCTTTATGACATATATATGTTTGAGATTTATTTTGAAATTCAAATTCAAGTGTAAATTTAAGTATTCTTAAGCGAAAGTAATCCTACAAATGTAGCTTTGTCCGTCAGTATATCCTTCTGTAACACAATTTTAGTTGAATTCCATGTATTACATAATTGTATCGGCATTTTTTACTGGTTAGCTGAAAAATAATGTATATTTTTTAACCAATAAAAAAAGATGAGTCGATGTGAGTCGTCGTCATTTTTGGAATTTTTTTCAGATATTTCTCTTTATTTTTTCAAGATCATTACAGAGATATTAGTGGATACATATCTTTTTTGATAATTTTTATATTTTTACTTATCACCTTTATTTTAAATATCATAATTTTATCATAGTTTCTTTTTAATTCTTGTTCATAGTTTAGAATATTATCTTGTAAATGGACAAACATTTTTATTTTTTGCACCCCGCTTCTTCCAAAAGACGCATCCCGTAAACTCAAGTCTGTGTTGGGTAAGTAGCTTCACCGAAAAATTATTACTTATGAAAATCTCTTTCAAATCTTTGAAAATAATTGTGAAAAATCTCAACCAAACAGGGAGCTGTAAAGAAGAAGGAGTTCCATGTAATTAAGAAAATTTGTACTGAGCGCGATACAAATTCGTATAAAGTACTACACTTAATGCTTCATTAAAACTGTGTAAAAGTAATTTTAGTAACTATCCCGGTTAAACGAGACTCTCAGTTAACCGGGGTGATTTTTCGGAGCTGTTTATATGATAATGTTTACCTCTGTTAGCCAGGACAACATTTGCAAGTAAATCTTTTATGAATATGTAATTAAAAATAAAACTGATTGGTTAAAAATGTTGTTTTTAATTAACTATAAAACTGATTTTAATATATAAAAATATCTGAAAAGATATATAAGAACTTTTTTGAATGAAAAAAGTTATAAAAATTAACGCGAATTTTC
>JAYJMI010113987.1:0-10821 GCA_036873855.1 Sarsia tubulosa
GTATATCTAGGAAAGTTCTAGTTTTCTGTAGAAACCAAAAGTATCTACAAAAACCTGAAGAAATGCTCTTTCTTATTAGGATAGTTAAAAAGATACATACCAATATATTTTGGGTTTACTTTTTCGTGGGACACACTGTATAGTTCGTGAATTCAAGAAGCTTCAAAATAAGAAGGAGAGATATCTAATAAAATTTCAATGGTAACTTCTTTACAAAGTGGTATTACTTTGAAGACTAAGCGTGATTCGCTCTAATGACATTTTAATTGGTGTAAAAGAATTTTTAGACAGTTTTTATTTGATGCATAATTTTATTTTCTACTTTTATTGGTCCATGCATAAAATATTATGTATTATTATTTGGCTAAATAAAGGGCAAAATTATTTTTCAAAATGATCCACAGAAGTTCTGTATTAAAAACAAAGCAAATTGAACTGATCATGCTTTGAAGTTCCAAATAGCAATCTCAAATAACCGTCTTTACAACCAACTTACAACTGCGGCGTTGTAACGGCGTTGTAGCAGCAAGTAAAGGAATAAAAGTATTTTCATTTGTAGTTACTTTTGTAGTTTTCACTTTAGGGTAACGCGAGTTATGGGCCCTTGAAAAGTAGTTAGTTTGAACAAAATTTTACTTTTTAAACCAATCATGTTATCAAAAAGATGATATTTACACTATTTTAATGAGGTATTAACAGTGCAACTTTACGACGTATTGAATCACGCTTAGTACAAAAGAACTAAACTAGATGGCAAAACAATAATTGGCTATATATTTGTCACCGTATGATATATTAACGTGTAAAATAATTTTAAAAGTAAATGTAAACATTGAAATCCGTCAATAAATAACATTTTTTGTTCCGCAAAAACATCCACCTAAATGTCAAATTTTAAAATTATGAAAGGTCCTGCGTATAGTATTTTTATATCTAGTACAATCTTTAGTACAATTATCAAATCACTTTTCATCCGCCATCATACTGAATAATAAACAATACATAGGAATAATTCAAAATCAATTTTTATGCGCAGTGTGCGGTAAGGAACATCATTTATTAGCCGAGTTTTTGCCTAAGAAAGGCAATTTTCATAAAAACAACTAGAAAATTGATGAAATTTGTTACAGTTTTTTATGTTTATAAACTTTTAATTTAGCTCATAAAAATATCATGATCAACGATTTTTGAAATTCTAGGTGCATAATACTACTACATAATACTACTACTAGTATAATGCTAGGATATTCATACAAAACATGGTTGTTATAAGTACTAGAAAATTTGTCAAGGCCAGTATAGACAACATTTGTTTTTTATTATAAAAAGATATATAAATTCTTTATTTACTGATGTATTGTTAAACTTCTTCATGTAAGAGTGCTCAATATTTAAAATAGAGCTAATATACTGAGATGCTAATATGCTAATATAATCAGATATAAAAATTCACAAAACAACAACAAAAGTGAAGTTTTATTTCTGATTACCCACTCAGTAAATTCTATATTTATATATTCTTGGAATAAATATCTCTTCTTATTTTGTAACCATCATTACAAATAATCTGATTAGAACAATTTTAAATAATATGAGTGGTGTTGCTGTTAAATAATATGAGTGGTGTTGCTGTTAAAAATTTATGCAATTTATAGCGTCTATATTTAGATAGCCTAACACAAATTAGGCTTGTTCTATGTATATCCAAAGTCACTTAAAGCAGTTGAACCGCGCGATAAAACTCAAGATCAGTAACGAAATATTGTTTCATTTAGCAAGAAATCGTGTTGCATTCTGTTTTTTTCCTTTCTGTTACTGAAATTTTCTTTTGTTGTTAATAAACGTTTACTACGTATATATTACTGAGTTTTTTTTAAAAAAAGTAGTTAATTCCCTTTCTCGCGAGGAAGGTTTCATAACTCTTTGATTATTTCAATTTAATTTCTGTAATAAAAAACCACAAGAAAATAGGTGCATTGAAGACAAATGGTGTTTTAGATTGTGTTCTACAGTGTTTCAGTGTTCTACATTTGTGTTTCATTCTTTTCGTAACTAATAATTTGTTGCTTTAGATTCGTAGAGTTCTTTACAAACAGAATGTCTAGCCCACAAAAACAAATTGGTCGTCGACGATTACCCCCGTTAAACCAGGCCAATCAGAAGGTATCTCTAGTAACTAACCGTACAACCTCATCAGCAAAATCTAACACTCCAACTTCAACTATCGACGACACTACTCCTGATTTTACAAGCACTTTTATGCAAGGTCCATTTCGAACACAGATGCAATCTATGACCACAACAAATGGTAAAAGCTCACCACCACCTCTAAAACAGAACAAATATGACTCCAATGGTTTTTTAGAAGGTATGTCACCTGTTTGCATTGCTTTCTCGCGAAAATTATTACACAAAGAGCTATATAAAGCTATATATAATCTAAAAATCAAAAAAATACTTTTCCAAACTTTGATCATCTAATCTAATTTTTCTAAAAATTGATTTTAATCGTAAATTCTTTTTTTATTAGTCATCTCGGGAGCTTTATAATAGTATGGTTGTTTTTGCTGAAACAAAGTTCCTTTTACGGCATTTTTGATATTCACTATTTTATTTTATGAGTTCATTATGTACTAGATGAAAAACAAAGCAATAAAGTTGCCTTCTATAACGGTTTGTATTTAACCTGGATGGCTAAAAACATTAGTAGCATTACATTTTTACTCCTTACTCCTGAACTCCTTTTTGTTTCTAACTATATTTGCGGAGTCATATATATTCCAAAAAATGGATATTTCGCACATACATTTGTGTACATAACTATATTTTTCCATTTACACAATACTCATAAAATCTCGACTTTTACAAAAAAATATTCTTCGATGTTGTCGAGTAAATTCAACCCAGCTAACAGTAATTTATCATTTTTTAGATTTGAGTTTACTTGACCCTGAAATTATATTTCGATTTCTTCATGGTTCCCCTGAACTTATGGAGAGTTACATCAAAGCTTATATTACAATGGAAGAATTGGAGACATGGCTTGCATTCAAAACATACGAAAAATTTCAAGAAAAACTCTCAATAGCCAGCTTTGATGGTAAGATACATACATACAAAATTTGTTATGTTCAGTTTTATTCTTTTCTAGCAAATGAGTTTCCAGGAGATAGGCACTCTGAATAACTTTAATGTTATTATGTTTTATCAAGAAAATTATATAGATACTGAGTACTTGGATATGTGAAGAGGTTTTTTAAAATACTGTAAAATATTTTAAAAAATATTATAATTAATCTAAAGTCTTCTAACGTTATTTCTTCTCTTAAAGGTTGTGGACTTCCTCCTGCAGCAAAATGGAAGGTAGTTTATTTTTTGTATTTCTTAATGTTTCTAGAATTCATATTAAGTTAGTATCCAAAGTTTAGGCTCATAAGCAACTCTTCTAAATAGTAGCCTAAGTGTCACACGCGATAATATGTAACAAAAATAGTTATTATTTTATAAAATATATTTGTTCTTAAATATATTTTTGAAATAAGGATGTGTGATATGTAATCCTTTATTACATTGTACTATTGTGCGTCTTTGTGCCTTCTTCCCTTTTTTACCCGCTTCTTCTCGCTCTTATTCCCCTGGTGTCCTCGTGCCTTTATTATCCTTTATACTTTTTTTCAACGAGTTTTTTTCACTGTTGTGCTAGCCCGTCTAGTTTTTATTGGGAACGAATTATTTTTTTAAATTAAATCTGAATTCGAACTTGTATTCTATAATTTGTATTCCATACATCTAATTGTTTGTATACTATATTCGTGGAAAAAAAGCTGTCGTTGATTGTCGTAATAATTTGATTGTCGTAATAATTTGATCGTCGTAATAGCTTGATTGCCGCAAAAATTTGGTCGTGGTAATAATTTTGTAATCACAATAATTTGATTGTCGTAACTTTTAAATGGATGCAAATGTTTATTTGGAAAAATAAGATTTTTGCATTACATAAAGCTTACATTGAACGATGGGAATCGCCATTTTACCTAATGGGAATCACCATTTCACATAAAACAAAACAAGCATATTTTTAGCTATATTTCTGTGTCGCATAAAAAGTTTTAAAAGAAGTTTTTCGATTTTATTGTAATGGTAAAATGAAAATGTCCTTTATAGTCTAAAGTTACAAAGCACATATAATTCAAATTCAGAAAAAGAAGAAGATTTCCATTATTAAATGAGAAAATTTTTTGTTTGGATAAATAGCGTTGGACCTATCACTTACTATGATAAAAGGGTTGTAAGGTAAATTAATATTAAGTTGCGATCTCTTTATCTTCGAATTTATAAAAAGAACGTCGTCTCATTTTCCAGCTGCGACGTAGTTTCAATAATATTCTTAAGAAAAGTGAAAAGATGTTATTACAAATTAAAGAAAAAGAAAAAACAAATGAAATGATTTTAATCTAAAAGAAATTAAAATCAAAAACTTATAAGTATAAATATAAGTAAGTAAGTAAGTAAGTATAAATATAAGTATAAATATAAGTATTCACAGAATAAATATTCTATAAATATTACGATGGCGAAGTTATTTTTACCGATGCTCTTTGATGTAAGTAACAAAATTGATTAGTTTTATAAGTCTTCTTTAATCTAAAAAAACTTTTAATATTTGTTTGGAGAAAGGAATCAAACGTTCAAATAAGTCGTAGGTAAGTAATCTGTTCTAGAAAATAATTGAAATAAAATACAATCAACCTTTTTACTTTTTTTTTACTTTTTTATTCATTTGAACTTACCATAACATTCACAATTAGTCTTTTTTATATTTTAACTTTGTAGAAACTTTTGTTTTTGTAAGTTTTCGAAATAATTTCTCGCCTGTTAATTTAGAAAATATCAGAAATTCTTTTTGTAGAGCTATAATACAACCAATATACAAACAATTTCCAAACAATATTATTCCAATTATTAAAACAAAATCATGTTAAGAATTTTTTGTCTAATTTTACTCTAATTCTTAAAGGTACTTATGCACGTAATCTCAAAATTTAGGGAGACTTTTTGACCCCCTATTTTTCTTGGAAAAATTGAAAGATCCATCAAACATAAGCATCTGGAAAAAATTTCAGCCATTTTCTATGTGTAGTTCCAAAGAAAATGGCTTTTTTGACAAAAAAAATACATGTACTTTGTGTTGCCTACAAATACTGGGTATGAAACCCTATTTTCAAAGTGCTATTGTAGGCTTATTTCTAGGCTTCAGAATGGGATATTTAGCACATTGTTTTCTTGTTAATTTTACTTCCTTTTGAAAAGATCACTGATAGGATGTTTTTTTCTGGCAATTACGTGCTTAAGTACCTTTAAGGTCGAGTTACACAGGATGATCTTCATGGCTGATATTCCGAAGAATATTGGTCAGTTATTACCCAATTGATAGGGCAGATTTTCCGTAATCGAAATCCCGTGTTTTGATTGGTTTAAAACGTTAATTATGTGTTCGAAAACCATTGACGACGGGCATTATTCAGCAGTATTGCCCATTCGATATAGGGCAGATTTCCGTAATCTTATGTAAACAAACAAAAAAGTAATATATAAAAAATATACGTAGAATATACGTAAATATACTATTCATTCTATTGCAAGAAAATAACAACAAATCTTTAACAAAAGAAGTCATGATATTAAAGTTTTTACAAATCAAAATTACTAATGACTAATAATGACGTCACAAATAAATAAAAAATATTGAAAGTTATTCTATAGAGGCTATATTATTGTTAATATTATTAAACATCAATTCGTAAATAATTTTACATGATGGGTATAAATTAAGGAAAAGTTTGTTTTTTTGTCTTTCGTTTCCTCGATATTCTATTATTCTGGACAAATCATGAGAAAAAAAGCCTTGTTCATAGTTAGTAAGAAAATTTGATGTTTACTACTAGGCCTATGCAAAATCTGTTCACCATTATATCTGACGTATTTCTAGCACAGATTTGATATGAATTTATATTTAGTGAATGAAAATAAAAAGATAACGGATTATTTTTTTCTTCCTATTTTAATTATTTGCTTTTAATTTTATTTCCAATATTTCTATTCATTCTATTGTTTATATTTTCAACTCTGCAAACAGTTTGAAACAAAGAGTAAAGTAGATGAGTTACTCGTGAACAGTATAAACTATGTTTTTCATCACTTATCAGAAAAGGAAAATACGTATTTCTTCATTTATTTTCACCTTTTAATTTCCCTTTTGAGTTTCATTTATTTTGTTATTCTCTTGTTAGCTTTGCATTTTATATTAGCCGGGGGTTATAATAAGTTTTATTTTGTAGTAAAACTTATAGCCATGTTTTACAATATCCCCCTGTTGATTTTTTTTTGCTTTTTCCTTATATTTGTTTCTTCTACTGTTACAATTTTTCAGTTTTTGAATTATTAAAAGAAAAAGTTTTCCAGTTATAAAGTATAAACAAAAATTATGTCTTTGTATCATTTAAATTTTGTACCTCAATTTAATTTTGACTATGTCGATGATACTGTTTTTGGTGAAACCAAGGTATGCTAACAGATACTTTTTAAATTTGAAAACATCTTGAAAATTTAGATTTTCGAAATAATTCCAATTCTTGGAGTTATCACATTTATCAAAGTGGTCCAAGTAATGTTATATGGAGTGTTATATGGAGTACCCTCGATTGATTTATTAGTAGTAGTTTGAAAATCTTCGTTTTTCAAATACATAACAATGTTGAACAGATTTCTAAATTTGTTATGTAAATATTTTATTTTATAATATTTAGACAAAAGTATAACAGTTTTCTTATTGATTTGCTAAGATTTACAGTATACTTAAAATTTAAATTATATTCAAGATGAGATGTTCTTTTTAAAATCATATATAGAATCACCAAATCTAAATAGGATTTCTTTTGTTTTATTAACTTGATTCTTTCTTTCTTTCTTTCTTTTTAAAATAAAATAATATATATTTGTAAATGTAGTTGCTTCAAGCAATTGACACCTCTACTCTCTTTTGGGGTCGAGACTCACTGCTCTTAGCATTTATTCCAAAATAAGCTCAAATATTCTTATTTCGTATTTTTTTGCTCTTATTCAGTTATCAATTTAGAACAAAAAAATCATTTTGAGGCACGTTGTTCCTATTTTCTCCTGGATAAGAGTTTTTTTTTTGTTCGAGGCTCAATGTTCCTATTTTTCACTAAACTAAACTATATTTACCTTTATGAAATAAGTTTTCTAAATAACATTCTCTATTATACTATAATTTCTTCACATTCCATCAATTTAGTTATTACATTCGAATGCATAATACAATAGTTTAACCATAAGCGGACGCTCTTAATTGAGCAAAAAATGCGAAAAAAATATTGTTTATAAATAACTCTCTAGTTTTTGTGTCAGAAGAACAAATATGTTTTGACATAAGCCTCGTTGTTCTTATTTTACATTCATATTTGATCCAGCCTTTATTTTTGAACCTCGTTTGTTCTTAGCATTTTTGTTTCAAGTCTTAGCTTGTTCTTACGATTTTTTTTATTTTTGACGAAAAATGAGGTTATGTTCTATTGAAGTTATTCTTACTCAGTTCTTAAGAGCGCAGGCAATTGTCGACCAGTTAAAATCAGTTTTTAAACTTACCTTAAGCTGCTTTTAGCTGTTTAACCACCATATAGTTATTTATATTTCCTTTATTCTATTTAGAACACGTCAAGTTTAGAGCGTCAACATTTTATGGAAAAGTTCATGAGCGAAGTTCACACAATAACTGGTGATATAAGGGGAAATATACTGCATCAGCTGAGCGACTGTTGTGCTTCTGGTAACTATTTCCTTTATCAGCCTTTATAATACTCGACTAGATCTTAAAGGTACAACTTCAAGTGAATTTGGCCAAAAAGTTAACCCCTATTCAAATTTTTAGAAATGAAAGATTACCATCTCCTGAGTATCCTGTGAAAATTTGAGCAACTTTCTAGGTGTAGTTTCTGAGATACTTGTATTTCAAATTGGGTTAAACAATGGATTCAAGAAGCAATTGTGCTTTTATAGAAAGTTTGGAATTACTTTGCTTATGATCTGCTAAATACCAGAAAGTGAAATTTACCAGTTTGGTTTTCTTCCAACAACTCTTTTAGAATGCTAATTTCAATAAAGGTTTCACAAAAATGATCTTGCTTGAAGTTGCACCTTAAATGAATTAAATATATATTTTTTTTAGCTGTAAACGCTTCAGGTTATACATTATATCTTGCAGATACTGACGCTAAGGTTAGTGACGTTATACCACGAATAGTTTTAAAATTTTGCATTAAACCTCTTCGAGCAAATTTCAAAAGAGCTCAAGTACTTGTTACAATGTTGACAATATCTAATCAGAAGTCCATAAACATGTCTTTATTATATGTATTTTATCTTTAGAGAATATGGCAGTTTATACCAGATTCTACGTAAGTTCAACATCTATTTATATAATTGTCTGATGAAAAGCTTTAGTAGTTATTTTAGTATTCATTTGTAGCGGTATGTAGGTTTTATATGTTAGGTTAGAAATCTTAGAGAATATAAAACGTATTTAGAATTCAAAATTGTTTGACAAAAAAACACCTTTAAACGTATTCTTCAAATTACTTTTAAGTAAACCAATCAATCTACAGATAGTAAAAGAGGGATCAACCATCTCATGTTATGTAGCATCAACGAAAGAAACAGCCATCACCACTAGCAACGATAAAGTACGTATGAATTTATAATACCAATTTGGTTAAATGTAAGAAACTGTAGAGTAGCTTTTACCTTTATTTAATTAGTGGTTACAAATATAACAGGGTGCTAATGCTTGCATGTCAATCATGACAATGCCAAGGTTTCAAAAACTTTGATAACAAATTACCATCCTATCACCGTATCGCCGCTTTGCACAAGTACAATTATTTTGCTAACATCATATTTGTGTTTTAGGACGAAAGGTTTCCCGATGGAATAGGTTGCAAAGGTAAATGCTATCTATTTTCTTCTTTGGATTTTCTTCTTTGTTACACTTCCAAAAACTTCACAATGTTATTAAAGAAGAATATCACATTTGTATCACCATTGTGAATATAGAAAGATAATTACAATACGCAACATTTATTTTTCCTTACTATAAATGTTGTTTATTCATGCTTTTATTTATTTTACATGCGATCAATTAATAGTGGCAATCTTGAAAGATATAATATTCAATTATCAACGTCATAGTAATCGGTTGTTATTTAGATTCACATGCAGGATCAATACTATGCTTACCGATACTACAACCTAATGGTGATCTCTCAGGTGAGAATATACTTTGATAAATCAATACATTTAAAATTTATCATACGGATATTTTGTACAAGTGAAAAGAAGAAGAGGCATGAATATGTGAAAGACTAAGTTAGTTCAATCTTACTGTAGCAAATCTTCTCTTTGGTACTATCAGTTCATCATTTTATTTTTAGGAGTAATGGAGTTAACAAGAGTTAGCGGTATTCCACCATTTACTGATAAAGACAACCAGGTAATTTAACCATATTTTTATTTGGTGAAAAAGCAAATCCTAATCCTCCCTTTCAAAACGTCGTGATGTTCTATGATAGATATTTAGCTATTATTCAAATACAATATACAATGATTTACTTGGCTTTGTATTAGCACAGGCTAAATAAAATTCATAATCTTTCGAAAAACATTTTGTCGCGAGTGACCGAGTAATCCAAGTAGTTTGATTAATTCGCGAGTAAAACTTAAAGCACGGATAATACAAAAATTCCTATAGCAAGAGAAGTGACAACTTAATTCATGTCCTGTACTTACGGAGGATAATAAACAAGCAATTCTTCAATATATATAGAGTTTTTTTCCATAAAACGAAGCATTACATTAGGTTGTTTTTGTAAAAATACTTAGTAGCTGCACTCATATGTAGGATTAATTAATTATCTTATACATTTGTCATAACTGACCTGACATAGAGAGAAAAGTTAATTTATCTTAAAGTCTCTTATGCATTTAAATTTGATATATGTTGAAAAAAATTAGTATTTGATTTTATTAGCGATCAAAACTTCCTTCGTGTAGTTTTTAAGAAAATTACTTCCATTAGGCCAAAACAACGCAAGTGCTAGTATTGAAATATTACAGGGTTGCAATATGTTAATTTCTAAGCTTGAGGGGTTGATTGATTATATGAGAGAATTTCATCCCGGGATGGGATCTCCACTTAGAGTTGTATTTACATTAAACCTTTTTTTAAGTAGGTAATTTAGAATATCATCTTCGATAAAACGTTGTTAACCCTCGTTAACTGAGCAAGAACGCCGCATATCATCGACCCCTAAATTTAGGAATTCATATTTAGATAATGTTTTTTTACATTTATCTTTTCTTTTAGTAACAAAGATTATTATTGTGATTTTAGTACTTGTAACATATACCCCTCTAAACAAAATAATGTTTTCTTTCCAAGAACAAAAAAACCATATTGCTTATACTCGTATTTCGTTGTTGTGTTACTTCAAATCATAGTTATTTCTCGGTTCAAAGGCTTTAAATCTACAAATCAAACTTGACAATAGGCAGCCATTTTAAACTAATCTCGTCCAGTTCCCCACAAGTAGCAACTTGCGTGAATATCTGAAGGTATTTAAAATAAATTTCGAGCCCTAATCATCTTTTATATCAGCAACCATATTAAAGAACTTATTCCTAGCAAATTCTACTTTAGCAATGCAAAATACAGCATTCCATTAACAGTTCATAGTGTGTATCAACATA
>JAYJMI010114209.1:0-10818 GCA_036873855.1 Sarsia tubulosa
TTTTTGGTTCTGTAAATATAACACGATTTTAAGTTTTATTATTCGGTTTAAATAGGCTGGCGAAATTATTATGCCATATGCCTTTTTTTTTCATTTTTAATATATATTTAACGATTTTACTATTGTATTTTAACCGAATCAAAATAAAGAATTTCATTCATTCAAGGAAAGTGCGCACCTCTTGCTACCACCAAATCAAATGACAGACAACCATATATTGCTTTTTTGTTTGTTGACTAATAAAGTCTGACAAGTTGTGAAACTTCTCTGATAACTTGACTAGTATAGAAGTAATCCTATATCTTGTATTGAATGTTGATATAGTGCTCAATAATAGTCTCTTAATTTTACGGTTCTGAATGTGTCTCTTCCATAGAAAGGATTCACCTTTTTATTATCTTTATCAACTGTATTCTTTAACTTATTTTGACCACTAAGGGTTAACCTCACAAAGATCCTCGACATCTTATTGTAATCTAGAAACATGTGGAAGGGTGCCACAAAGAGATAAAGAATTGAGAGAATATAAATATAAATATATTTGAAACAACAAGAAAAAGTTGCTATAATATTTAGTAGTGGTACAAAACCACATATTAGTCGTTAAATTTATAAGCCATAAGCGAGTAATCTCGTCCGACAACAAAATTGCCCTTCCCATCCTGTGTAGCTGTAAAACAGTCGGTCGATTCTCCATCCCGACTGTAATTATTGTCATTACCAGTCCAACATTCACCGTAATTTGCTACGGCGAATAACTAAAAATAATCAGTGGAAAACACTAAAAAAGCAATGAGGAGTTACTAAAATTCAATGTTGAACGATACCGTGAAGCAAACGGTGAAAAGTATAGCAAACGATGGAGATATCAGCATACAATGGAGAGTATAGCAAACGATAGAACGTATAGTAAACGATAGAGAGTATAGGAAACGATAGAGGGTATTGCAAACAATCGAGAGTATAGCAAACGATGGAGAGTACACCAAACGACGTAGAGTACGGAAAACAATGGTAAGACAAACGATGGAGAGTAGGGCAAGCAATAAAGTAAACAATGGAGAGTTTTCCAAAAGTTTTAGACTATACCAAACGATATATAGTAAGAGAAACGATGAAGGGTAAGGAAACGATGGAGAGTATAGCAAACGATGGAGAGTATAGCAGACGATGGCGAGTATAGCAAACGATGGAGAGTATAACAGACGATGGTGAGTATAGCAAACGATGAAGAGCATAGAAAACGATGGAGAGTATAGCAAACGATGGAGAGTATAACAGACGGTGGAGAGTATAACAGGCGATGGAGAGTATAACAGACGATGGTGAGTATAGAAAACGATGGAGAGTATAGCAGACGATTGAGAGTACACCTAACGATGGAGAGTAAAGAAAACAATGGAAAGTATATCATACGATAGAGAGTAAGAGACAAACGATGAAGAGTAAGGCAAATGACGAAGAGTAAGGCAAACGATGAAGAGTAAGGCAAATGACGAAGAGTAAGGCAAACGATGAAGAGTAAGGCAGAAGATGAAGATTAAGGTAGACGATGAAGAGTAAGGCAAAGATGGAGAGTATAGCAAACGATGGAGAGAATAGCAAACGCCATAGAGATAAAGTATAGTAAACAATGGGGAATAAAGCAAACGATAGAGAGTATATTAAACGATGGAGAGCATAGCAAACGATGGCACGAATCTAACAATCAACTAGTGATGCACGTCACCACAAAATTGGTTTGCCTTAGGATCACTTATACTTAACCTTAAATTCTGACTTGACTTAGTAGAAGGAAAATATATTTACTTTTTTTGTTAAAAAAATCTTAAAAGAGTAGTAAAATTTACCTTGTAGTTATTTGCTTTAGCAAAAGCAGCACAATCTTTGACGATGCCGTTCATTGATTGATCGATTTTTTCCCACGTCTGCCACTTTATGAAGTCACGGAAATTTTTAACTTGATTGAAAGGTCGTTTGCCGTTAATATACCCATAGTCGTGGTAGCATCCAATAGACGAATCTAAACATTCATTAAAAATTAATAACTTTAATATTCTTAGATAGAATTTGTTTGATTAAATCACTGCTAATATGCTTTTTTCCGCCCGTTACAAAAAAGATACCGACTAACTGAAAGATGGTAATTCCTTAGGTTAGTTGTGTTTTTATTATTAACTTTGTACATTCTAAAGTGAAAACAAAATCAAGTTTACCACAAATATAAAACCAAAGACACACTTACATTCGCTGCTTGGTTTAATCGTTCCTTCGTTATCATCTAAATATATGATAACATTTTATTTGATAAAAGCAATATAAACAAGAAGCTATCCGAAGAAGAATAATCATAATCATTTCTACGTTTTTTGGGGAGAATGTCGACAGGCGTAGTGACAATATTGTCGAGTAAGGATTGAATCCCCATTTGCGCCCCAGTTGACGTAAATACTTGCTTTTCCTCACGGATGAAAAATTATCATTAAAGTAGAAGACGTGCAAGGACTACGTTGTTGCTGCCACAAAAAAATATGGCACAATTTCCGCTAATCTAAATCCGCAAACCATATGTGCGATATGTCAGATATTTGAGGGTTCGATTGCAGAATGTTGAAGACAGCAAGATGATCGTAAAAGTATACCTCCACATGTACCATCTTTAATGACAATGTCATCAATACCAATATCTCCTTGGAAACTACCAGCTCTTATGGCTTCAATGATAATCTAGCAAGAGATGAAGAAACTGCTTGATGAATATAAATATTAAAACTCGCTGTTTGTACATTTTTACTTTTGAAACAATTTAATCCAAAAAAGTTTCAATTCTTGCATTTTTGATAGAAGTCAAGAAAACTACCTTAAACTGGTTGGTACTTTTTATCAGTGTTTCTTGCTCCTTCCAACCTTTTAACTGGTCACCAGTCTTTGTAAAAACATTCTTCTCAACTCCTGTAGCTAAATCTTTGATAATAACATTCAACGTTCCTGTAAAAGAATGTTTTTTTAAACCCTTCTTTTCATGAAGCGATAAAGCTTTTAATAAAGGAGGTCGAGAGACGAAAAGGACACATCTTCCATGCAGTATATAATGATTCAAGTGTATTTCGCTTACCCGTTGCTGGCCCATACATAGAATACGCAAACTTCATACATTTACTGCCACTGTTTATGGTTGGACTGGATAAGCGAGCCTTGTGACCATTTCCAGCTGGCGAAGATGACTCAATGTATATAAAATATCCTAAAATTATATTCAAATCTTTTCACTCAAAACAAATACATCAAATAATACTATTCTCTAATTTTAAAGAGAAAAAAGCTTTGGATAAGATTCTTCCGAGATATTAAGACTTTATTTGTCTTTGCTGTATTAGCAGCTATTATTATCACTGAAAGCAGAAATACTATCATGAAACTTACCATTTCCCGAAGTATGATCTTTGTCAGGTCCAGTCCCTCCTGACGGAGTACCTTTATTACTCCTCAGCCATTTCATTTGTTTAGCCGAAGGATTTTTTGTGGTATCTAGGTTCCACTTACAGTAGGGCTCCTCGTTTAAGTCAAATGTACAATCGTAAGGTCCTGCGGAGAAAACAATAGAATAAAATAAACAATAAAGATCCTTTTTTCTTTAGATAATAGAACATAAATTATTTGGTTGTCACATAGCTTCCTACATCGATAATAATTATCTTCCTTGTTCAATTTTAGCAAACAAAAATAATGTCCATGGGCATGCTTCAGAGGGCTGTAAACGTGACTTCACCTGACAGTTTAGTATTAAGAAGAAAAGAAAAGAAAGAACCACCTTTCTCACTGCTTAACCATGTATTGTGTATGAAACGCAAAATGGTTGAGTACCTTGAAAATGTATATTAACCGACTAATAACGAACCTTCATCACAGCCTCTCTTTTGACATGAAGTCGAATGCGTGGTTGATCCGACGCAAAGAGCTCCGCCGTTCTTAGGTTCAGGGTCAGTACATTCTCGTGTTCTTGTTTTAGTACCTTGATCACATGTGGCGCTACATGCACCCCATGCTCCCCATTTATTCCAATGACCATCTAATGGCGCTGTAAAGAAAGAAACAAACAATAAGAAAATAACTGATTTGGAGAATCAAATTGGAGAACCAAACTGGAGTATCAAATGGAACATAAAACCTAATGGTAATTTACAAGAAATATCTACGTAATGTATCTTACCATTGCATTCTGCTTGAGTGCATGTTTGAATGTCGGTATCTATTCCCCATTTGGTACTGGAAAATTCACTTTTATCTACAGGGTTCGGGCAGCTCGTTTTATCAGTAGGGTTCATGCAGAATCTTGAACGTTCTTTATTACACGCGTTGCCGTCACTCTTAACACATCGACCAAAGTCTGACCAATTACTCCATCCTGTTCCAGTGTCTGTAAAATTGATTAATTTTACAATAAAGTTTAGAATTAAGATGTATTCCCAACAAAGTTTGATGCTTCACTTATCTCCAATGCTCAGCAGAAATTATAAACAAATTTAGTCAATGAACTACAACAGTTATTTACTCAGTTAAATCATTTTTGTGCAACCTACATTGGAATTTATATATTGTAAAGAGCAGTTAGAAGTAGATAAATCTGCTACAAATCACCTCTTTTGATTCAGCCGATTAAAAGTAAAGTAACTCTAAACTTTGTAAAATCTCAATCTGCTTCTTGGTTTCTTTTGTTTGGCAGATTTGAAATTCAAATATCTCAAAAACTACACATAAAATTTGGCTCAAATTTTCACAGGATACTACTAAAGTGAAAATGTTTCAGTCCACAAAATTTCAATAAGGATTAGTTTTTTAACCAAAACAGATGAGCAAGCACCTTTAAGATTGGTTTCCTAAATTACATCCCCATTACCTCATTTACATTTTCAATAAAATGACAATAAAAAAACATACTTTTGCAATCGTATAATTTGTTTAGCTGTCGTACATCTGTTTGGGAAAGCTTTTCTCGCTGTCCCAATGGTTGAGATGGGTTAGCAATACTTTGGATAGTAGGAGCCGAAGCTAGTATAGAAAGAGGTAAATATCTGAGACAAAGGATTTTTATTATTCTTTTCGGGCGTTATTATATCGCTATTGTCGTCTTACCTAGAAAAAAATAAACTATTTCCAATGGCGGGAATCATATGTCTCTTGAAAAATATACTATAAACCTAGTTTTTCGTGACTTTTCCTAAAATTTATTCTTCTTTCGGAATCTGGTTTTTCCTTTTTTTCAAATTTTGAATTTTTTAAGGTAAATTCTTTCACGTGACGCCAAAAACACAACCTGAATAAAAGAGTTTTATTATCCAAATTCTGATGAATATTACAATAAAAAATCGAGTAGGCAAAAAAATTGACATATATGACGAAGTTTCTAAAAATATTGGTGAATCTCGAAGTATGCAAGGAAATTTTTGCAACTTGTATATTAGCTGAGATCACGAGGATATTTGTGTCAGCATTTAATGGACCTCGAGTCAAAACATATTAGTTTTAACTTATTAAATCAAAAATGGTAAGCCATAGACTCAAATAGATACTTACTATTCAAAGCAAAAGAAAATTTCCCATAATGCATTATAGAGTCAAAGTCATAGGGTTCTCCCAGAAGCTCAGCAGTGTCAACCGATTGCTTTGCGAAATTATTTTCTCGACCTAGAATATAAAAAATTGTTTTCCGGAACCTAGAATAAAAAGTACTACATATTCTGAAAAATATATTGGAATTCTTCTTTTTAACGTCACTTAAAGGAATTGGACTTTCTTTTATTTCTTTATTTTTATCAAATGTCTTTTGTTGACAGCTGTCACTTTGTTTATGGATTCTTGGTTATTGGTAGTGATTATATGGAAAAGAGGTTGTTACGCAACAAAATAGTTATGCAACAATCGCGCAACGATAATCGCGCTACTGTTGCATAGTGAAGCCAAGCTTAAAAAGCTTTTTGTTATAATATCTGTTATCAAAATATGGAAAATATAGCGTCAAACAACTTTGTAAAACAAAGAAGAGAAGAACACATCAAGTTGCAATAAAACAACTTAAGACATCTGAGAATCTGCGTGCCACTTACCTTTCGCGATATTTTCCCAAAATATCTCTATGTACTTGTCCCTATCATTTCTTGATTGTTCATGATAAAAACCCAGTGCGTGTAAGATTTCATGCATAGCTATACCCTAAATACATAAATTATCATTGATATTTTTCGTATTGTTTAACTATAAATACATAAACTAAATTTGCGATGCAATTCAAGCCGAGGGAAAATTGAGGAACCGGTACCGTAATCAAGATTACAATAAGAAGGAATTTGTACTAATTAACTGACCTTAGGAAATGACTCTTTAATTCTAAAAAAGGTTAACAATTATAATAGCACTTATGCTTTAGAAAATATGGAACATTTCTTACAGCTGTAACTAAGGCAATCTTCATTTCATATTCAAGATTCCGTCTCTTTCGGCTTACTAGAAAATCGCAAATTCAATACTCTGAAGATTTACACCATACCTAATTTAAATTACTTAAAATCTTTTGGTGAATCAAGGAGCCTTAAAGCTCCTTGGGTGAATCCATGCTAATCTCCATCACGCTTTTAAAAGTTTCGATAATTATCGCATTTATTTTTTTTGCATAATTTATCAACAAGCTTAGTGTTAATATCATTAGCCAAATAAATAGAAGTAATTTGTTAGAATTAAAGAACATATCAAAAGATTCCTTAATACGCCCTTCTCGGGTAAACACCGCTATTATGGCTCGGATAGCCCTATTTTGTAGCCATATCATCTTATAAAGCCATATCACCTATTAGTTTTGTTTGAAATGGTTTGATCAATAAAAAAGCGGTTTTACCCAAGAGTGGCGTATTAAACTGAAATTACCTTGTATAAACAATTGGAACCTAAAGAAATCTCCTGATAACCTTTAGACCAAAATGTTCGACCGACTTTTGAGTAACATCTAAAACGAGAAAATTATTACTAAGGGAGTTCTTGATAAACTAATAAAAGCTTTATTCAAAGAACATTTTTTGATTTTAGAGAAGATTAAAGAAAGTATAAGTATTTTATCAGTTTAATTATCAGTTCAAATAATAATAAAGGATTACTAAGACAGGAATATAATATATAAAATAAGTTACCAAACAAGTTATTTACCCGTTCTTTCTGACAAACTTTATCCAGTTGTGATGCTGGCCATTAAATGGTACAAACTTGATACATGTCTGTTGTTCAATTTCTTTCATAGCATCGTATACTACTTGTTTTTCTTGAGAACCACCTACAAGACAACTTAGCTCATCAGAGAACCACCTACAAGACAACTTAGCTCATCAGCTTTATATGGCTTTATACGTTTGTATATCTACTGTAACTACTTTGCAAATGTAATAAAATTCAATAATATAATGTGTTTTGTACTCCTATACTTTTGTTTGTATCAATTCAAATCTTCTACACTACACATTAACAAGTGCTAGTTACGTTGAATTATTTTTTACAAAGTATATTTTGAATTTGAGTTTTCTTTATAACTGACAAGAAAGTCGGTCTGAGTAGTTCAGCTGCCTGCATATCAAGAAAATGGAGTTACTTACGGAACACAACTCCAGTCAAATCAATTTATTTACATTCCTTACTTACTCTTTGAATTGTAAGTGAAATCAATCTACGTACCGAACGCAGTATCAAACTCATAAGGTACACGTCTATCAATCCATAAATAAATACGTTCACGACGAACATCACGTTTTCTACCATGCCCTAGATGAACAAAGACACATTAACATTAGCGCAAAAAATCATGGTACGTGTAGTTATGGAAAGCAAGCTTTATATAATAATGTTGACTGGTTTTTATGTGTAAATGATATTACTAGTAATTAATTTGTATGCTAGATGCACTATCAATAGATCTAATATAGAAAAGTATGGAAAAGTTAAATATAATATTGAAAATCACCATTTTCGTAATTGTGTATTTCGTTTTCATCGATAGGTATAGCATCACTGCCGTCATAATCCACAGCTAAACGATAGAATTAAAATTTATATAATCTTTAATTTAAACTTATCTAACTGACTAATCTACTTCTACTTTATCATGTAGGTCCAAGAAATCTTAGTGATTGAATTAGTTACACGATTCTTGTAAGGCACCCAAAACTTTATGCTCTGCTTGAAAAATTTGTAAACTTACAGCTAAAACAGATATTGTATCTGTTGAAGATGAAGCGCATAGACGTAGAATATTCGCAACTTTTAGATTTTATAAGAACATTTTATTCATAAATTTTTGTTGTCGTTAAACAAACAGATTTTTGTAAGTCAGATTCATTACATGTTTTCAAAAACATAATAAGAACAGTAAGGCTCAACTTCAATTCTTCATTTTCTTAAAAAAGGAATAATTCTTTAAAAGGTACAACTTCGAGTAATTTTGGTCAAAAATTAATCTCTATTGAAACTTCAGAAATGGTTTACCCCTTACTGAGAATCCTGTGAAAATTTGAGCAAATTTGTATGTGTAGTGTTTGAAATATTTGTGTTTCAAGTTCGCTAAACAGTAGAAATCAATAAGCAATTGAGCTTTTTCACAAAGGTTGGAGATATTTTACTTTTGCTCACTCACAATTATGATAAGAACATGAATAGAGAGTCAGAAGAGTATTGTAACTACACACCATTATTTATGGCGTTTATAATATCAATAATCTTTGTTTCTTTTCGTTGTTTATATCGGCCATATTCATTCTCCCACTTAATCTGTTTAACCGATGAAACAACATTGTTGATATTCTCGTGTAACTCGGCTTTTAAAATCTCCGATGTTTTAGTGGCCAGCCAACATTCTATAGTAAAAAGAATTGTTGACGTTACAATCTTCCTTACTTTACTTGTTAAAACAAAACAACTTTGTAATACGACTTTTTGTATTTTGCTCAGGTTAAATTCTACTATAAGGTTTTATTCCAAAATAGTATCCAAACGATTCAAGATTAAGGCTTGGATAATCAAATCTTGGATAATAATCTTTGTGATATGTTCAATTTTATGATACTATGGCTCTACATACGAAACTCAATGCTATGTTATTAAGGCTCTACATACGAAATTTAAAGTTGTGTTACTAAGGCTATGAATACGAAATTTAATGCTATGTTACTTGGGCTTTTTATGTTTAATGCTATGTTACTAGGGCTCTACATACGAAATTCAATGTTATGTTACTAGGGCTCTACATACAAAATTCAATGCGATGTTACTAGGCTTTACATGCGAAATTTAATGCTAAAATGCGTGTCTAAAAAACGAATCCGAGTTTGTAAAGCATCTAACTTTCTAAAATGAAGCATCAAAATGTATGCATTACATGTATTCAAATGTTTTATCTTGAAATAAGCAATTACTCTAAACCATTATTACCGTCATTTGAATTGACTTTATACTTATCAAACCATTCAGTTCGACATCCTAAAACAAAAAAACAAATGCGTAAATATTTAGATGGGAAACCATTTCGAAAATGATATGAATAAATGATATTATCCCTATCCCTATTTTCAAGTTTTGTATTATCTTCAAATATTTATCAGATATACATACCCCTAATTCTCTTGACTTTTATATTTTATATATTTTGCACGATTTATGAACGATTTTTCAAACAAAATCAGCATTGGAATAGATGGAAAAGAATCAATTAGCTATAACTTTTTTATTATCAACTCAATCCTTATCATACTTTCACAACTCAATCCTTATCATACTTTCACAGGATGTTAATTGCATACTTACCTTATAAAAAATATCAAAAAAAGATTTTCCATTTATGAGGACATCAGCAAGAAAACTACGACATTTTTGTCTTTTTATCAATTTTCGCCATTTTTGACGTTTGCCAAAACCGAAACCTATGTTATATAACTAATAATCTTTTACCTACCTTATGTTAAAACTTCAGACAGAAATCTGAACTAAAATTCACGAAAATCAAGGGTGTAGAGTCAAGAAAACATGACGCAATTTTCTGAGATAAAGAGGGGGCGAATCAGCCCTTCCCCAGTGGGAAGGAGCCTCCAAACTCATACTGTGTTACTTTACTTTTATAATCTGAGGTATCGTAGGTAATTCATGTAAAACGTTTAAAGAGAAGTTGCAATCAATCGGCTTACTATCGATATTGATCTTGGTATCATCAGATTGTGTACCACCACCAGCGTTGGCTGCTGCAATAGCGGCCTCTTGAGCTTTTCGTAAAGCTTCAGCCTTATCTTTCTCTGCCTTTCTTGCGGCAAGAAAATCCGCCCAACCTTAAATAAAACCATAATGTAAATACATTAGTTGGTATGATATACTAGAAGCAGCATTTGATCCTGTCTACTTCATAGGAGATATGGTATGCTGATAAGGTTAAAGTTTAGATATTAATACTAAATTACTAAAATATATGCACTTCATTTCATTAGTAGCCTAAGTTTCATTTATCGTAAAGTAAACCACTGTGATAATACAAGATCCATACTTTCAATGACGTCATTTGGGAACGCAATTACGTCATTTGGAATGCAATGTCGCACGGGAAAGTGAAAAGTATTTTATCCGCGGTTTTAAAAGTTCAATACCTAACATAGTTCGTCGGCTATCTGTAAAACGCGGGCGACGGGCATCCGGGCCGGACTCCACGGACTCCACCGACTAGAGCCGGACTCCACCGACCAAAATCAGAAAACACGGACTCCACCGACCAAAATCAGAAAATGCGGACTCCACCGACCAAAA
>JAYJMI010114320.1:0-10814 GCA_036873855.1 Sarsia tubulosa
AATACTGCTCATTTTTATTTCACTTTTTTCACGAAAAAATTATACCGGGAGTCCACTGGTAGTTCATTCCTTGTTTTTACTGTTTTACACATTTAAAAATAAGAGTTTTCTATGTTTTTTATAGGTCAAGTGGTCATGGATCACCTATAAATAAATCAGAAAGGTGAGTAGTTTATAATAGAGACCTTAAGTAACGAGAACGGGAACCTTAGTGACAACGTTATTTTAATTGCAATATTAAACTTAGCAACTTAGTACCTTAAAATATGTTCATTCTATATGCTTTTGTGAATTGCTTTAAAAAAAAGCAATTATATGAATTGCTTTGCTAAGTTTTTCCTCTCAAGATAATTTGTAAATAAAAGATATCTTAAAAAGACTGGATCTTGTTATGTTGCAAGTTGCAAACTTTATTGGACCCCCGGCTTTGCCGAAGGGGTCCTATGAATTCAGCTCCGTTCGTTCGTCCGTCTGAAACGCCTTTTTCTCAGAATCCCTTCATTAGTTTTTTCTGATTTTTTGTGCAAAATTGATATTTTGCATGATATCTCATGCTACAAAGTACCGATTCATTTGAAAAGTTGTACAATGATAGATATTAATAAAGTGTAGTATTTGATCCTGCATTTTGTTCATAATTCTGCTCATTTGCTGCATGATGAGGACAAAAAGTCAAATTTGTGATATTAATTCATTATAAAGATTCGATTTGATTAATGGTCAGTGTTATTTTATTTTTTTTGATTATCAAAATACTTTTCTTGACTATTATGGCAATCATGCTCATTTTCTGCATGATGAGATTGTTATCGCCGGGGGTCCACTGGTAATTTATCCCTTGTTCTATTAATGGTAACAGTTAAATTCGTATATAAAAGTAAAGTTTGTTCTCCAAGGAGTTTGTAAACAACCATCATCCTGTTTTATATAAACGTTAAAATCAAAATTTTACATTTTGTTGAGAACGGCAGACTGAAATATAAACTCTTTCATTTTCCCATTGGTAATAATCCTTTATAAAACAAGTGATATTTTCTTACTGTTTTTGTTGAAGTAGCGTTGTCACTAACGTTGCCGTCCTCGTTTCTATTTTATAGCTTACTCCCTAATAATATTCTTACGAGTTTCTTGTCAAAATATCATTGTGATGGCAGTAAAAGTATATAAGATCGTGTTTATTTTAATCACTATTTAGTCACTGTTGCTTTCTTGGTTTCTAAAAAATTGAAATAAATATGAATTAATTTGAGTTACTTGGTAAGTAAGTTTGGAGGACATGCCTGTAATACCTGATCAACCATTTTGTAGAGGTATTCAATAACCCAATATAACCTATGAATATCAACAGGAATTTCTTCAGTCCAATATTCTTTCTATAAAAAAATACCGCCAACATAATATAGATTGGATTCACAAAACTAATGCAATCTGGAGATTCTTACTGGTTTGATAAGGAAGACGAATCTTAATCATTTTTCTCCAATATTTAATTTTAGACCTTTTACTCAATCTCAAGTAGACTTCTTTCAAATGTTAGATACAAAAATAAACGCTGTAAGTAAATCATTCAAATTACTTTAACCATCTCTACAATTTCAAATACAAATTGTTCTGCTGTGGAATTCGAGTTTATCTTTATTCAATTCAAAGTAGTTTTTCTTGTTGTTCTGGTATCATTATTTTTCACATTGTAAAATGTTTGTTGAGTAAGGTATATGAGATCTAATGACTATTAAAGGCAAGAAAATGGCTATAGGCATCCTTCTACGCTTTTCATTGTTCTACTTTCATGCTGACAATTTTGGCCGAAATAAATAATCTTTACCGTAATCTAGATTTTGAGAATAAGATTTTTATATAATTGAAACTATTTTCTTTTTGATCTGCTGAATCATTCAGATGATTTTTACCATCTTTATTGCTTTCCAGTTGCTCTTTACAATGCATAAGTTTCAATATAGGTTGCATTTTTATATTTGATTTGCCTTCTTTCAAATGAGCTAAAAATATAGGACAATAATTTTTAACTTTTTTCTTTTCCTTGACCGAAAAAGGTATCGCGGGTCGCGTCCTTTTTAAAAAAACGACAGTATTCCGAATATTTTTCACCTAAACCACCTAAAGAATCAATTTCATTGATAAAGTTGCTTCTGACAAGCCCCTGCTGTACGCTTTATGTAACATAGCCTGCTGTACGCGTAGCTTTATGTAACATAGCCTGCTGTACGCGTAACTTTATGCAACATAGCCTGCTGTACGCTTTATGTAACATAGCACGTCTGTTTTAACCTTATTTTTCTTTACTAGGGGACCGATTATGCCTCGGAGGACGATGCTGGTTCATCTGTCAGGTGACGTAATATGGGCGTTACAGAATGGCGTAAAATATTAGGGTGTATAATATACCACCTAATGTTACGTAGTATTAGAGATTCAATATGTGGTGGTTTCCTTTCAAAGAAATGTATATATAGTGTACAGTAAATTATAGCTCCATTCTACTCCTTGCTATAACTTTTTATAGCTCCATTCTACTCCTTGCTATAACTTTTTATAGCTCCATTCTACTATTTGCTATAACTTTTTATAGCTCCATTCTACTCCTTGCTATAACTTTTTATTTATAGAGACGGTGATACTATTCTTGATTATTTTATTTACTAACGCACTTCATGATTGTTTATGAGTATTTTTGTGCTTTAGTTACGTCCTAGTTTTATGCGTGATTCCTTGCATATGTATTTCACTTTTCAACACCTTACAACACAGTTAAACCAAAGACATTCAATACTTGATTGTTATAGGTTTTTTAACGTCGACAAAATGTGGGTAAATTAATTCAATAGGTTATTTAAAAATTGTAATGTTGCTTTTTAGGTGTTTTTAACATGGATTTTTGCAGATTTAAGGTTTTAATCGAATATTGCAATTGATAGACAGTTTTATTTTAGGTCCATATTAAATTTTGCAATAGAAAGTTAATACGTCAATAAATCCAACTTTGTACGTCGGTTAATCCAACTTCATACGCCAATAAATGCAGCATGCAAATATTTTTTATTCATCATTTTTTAATGGTATTCTTTTCTATGAAAATGTTTTAGATATAGAATTAGATATTAATTTCAATGTATATATATTTGTTTTCTTTCATGTTTTATAAAAAATATGAAAAAATCACTCTAGGTTATTTGATAATAAATCCTTGATATGATGGATCTCCAAATAACTTCTATTAACTTTCAAACAGTTTTCTGTAGAAAAGCTAACTTATACTAACCTGAGGATGTTCCAGCAAGTTTTGTAACATTCAATATATCCTATATAAGTTAGTTACTTTTCATAAGGTAGCTTTGAAGAAACATGTCCTGGCTTCAAAACAACTAATTTTAGGGCAGATTATGAAGAACAATAAATTTCTGTTTATAGCCTATAAAAAATAATTTTGATGGTGCATGACCGGAGGAGAGAAAAAGTGAAAATCTTTTTAGATTTATCAAGCTTAATTTGATCTTAAAACATTTCAAAGACATTCAGCAGTGCAAAAAAAAAAAAATACCATTTTTCGGAGACATGCAAATCAGATTCTGCAGAAATAAATTCATAAATTGTATCCTAAAGTTCTAGGTGAGCAAAGGGTGTGATATTTGCAGGAGATTTCTGTATCATTTAGTAGATTGATTATATCTATTATTTATTTTAGTTGTAGATCTATTAAAAATTAAAAGATGTTTGGTTGTAAATTTTATAATGGTGTTTTTAGTTTCCTTCAATAAGTTTTGCCTGTCGTTATGTAGAAAGTATTGTCCACGGTTTAGTAGATTGGATTCTCTATAATAGTTAGGTGACAGCAATATTAAATTTGCTTTATAAACTGAAAAGGTGCTCTCAAACAGATTCGTTCGATGTGCTCCGATAACCGAATATTTAGAGTTCTCGTCAAAAATAATCACATGAAATTTTATCTTTACTTGATCAACTTTACTTGATCAACAATTTAAGCCGATACTATCCTATAAACGAATAAGAATAGAATATTTTCCAACATATTTACAAAGAAAAATTCTTCTTCAAAAAGGAAAAATAGTAGTGTAGTATCACAAACTATAAGGAAAATATATGTTATAAAAATCTTTTAAAAATAACAGTATGCGATACTGTTCATGTTGGTAGAGACTATGAAGGATTGGGGTCCATTACAACAATTAACCAATTCAATATGATACAACTGCACTACACCAATTCAACATGATACTAGAAATGTTAGAATTTGTTCCCTAACGTTCCCATTTTCATAACGCTCGATATATATAAGTAACATAGAAATAGTTTAGGGGCCAGAATTAGTTAAGTTGCTATAGTTAATGATTCAGAATTGGTGTCAGAAAACGAACCTTCATTCCCAACAAATTTCGCATGATATCTCATATGATATATATCTTAAATAGACCTTTCCCGAAATTGATTGCGCGATTAAATTTTGACGTCATCGCGAATTTTAGTTTTAACTTTCAATATTTTTATGAAGCAAAAGTATAAAATATATGGCAAACTATAACATAATTTCCGACTGTATATTACAAGTTGAGGTTTTATAGACTTTTTAAAACCAGATATTACTTGAAAACGAGGCGGAGCATGATAAACGGTAAAATAGAAGCGATTTAGCTTACTTGACGATTGCGAAAACAGCACTTCTGCTCATACTTGTGACTTCAAAATTTGTATGTATACTAACTTTGATACCAAGAATTCAAAAATCGTATCCATTTTGCATGAAAACATAAAGATTAGAAAGTAGAAAAAAACATGTATTTCGGGAAACATCTATACAATTATAAATATTTTAATAACGTTGTTTTTCGAGAGGATTTATAATTGATTTAATTCATGATTCTATCTCAACTGTAAATTTTAATATTGATAATTCATTAGATAATGCTTCTTGCAAAAAGAAGTCTGTGAGAGGAAATCAATCTCCTTTCATGAATAAACAACACTCGAATGCTATTAGGTACAGAAGTTTTATGTTTATATCTTTATCTTAAAGATAGAAACAATTTAAATAGCGATAATTATAAAAGCAAAGAAATGTATGTGTAAGTTTATTACGTAAAACTAAAAGGAACTACTACGCAAATTTTAATCAATGCATTAGAAATTCTGAATTCCCTAACTGTTTGAAAAACGCTAATATTTTATAAAAAAGGATCGACAAATTTAAAGGAAAATTATAGACCAATCAGCATTTTGTCAAATGTTTCCAAGTTGTTTGAAAGACCGACATTTAATCAGGTGTCAGTTTATTTTTGAAAGAATTTTCTCCATCTTAAGATGCTCTGATAGAAAATGCCATGATAGAAAAATAGAAACGAAGTCAGGAAGTGTTGATCACTATCCTTTTGACAGTAGACCTTTCTTAAGCTTTTGACTGTCTCTCGTGAACTTCTTATTGTTAAGCTAATTGCTTATGGATTCTCAAATCAATCACTACTGCTTATTTATTCTTTCTTATCTTATCAATAGAAAGCAGCGCACAAAAATAAATGAAACCTACATTTTATGAGAGGAAATATTGTTCGGCGTACCACAAGGGTTAATCTTGGGTCCGCTTTTATTTAACATTTTTATTTGTGATTTATTTTTTGTTATCTTTGAAATAGATTTTTCAAGTTACGTGGATGATAATACTCCTTATGTCTGCGAATTAAGCTTGGAAAAAGTTATCATTTCTTTAGAAAATATTGCTACACGGCTACTAAATTCAATTGAATTGGTTCAACGAAATGAAGGCTAATCTTGACAAATTTGGAAATGGTACTTCCAAGGTACTTCTTTGCACTAATAGTAAAATTCATGCAATCATAAATGGGTTTTCTTTACAAAATAGTCCTCAGGAAAAAATTACTAGGTGTTAATGTTGGCTGTGGACTTAACTTTAATTCACATTTCAATGAAATATGTAAAAAAGCAAACATGGTTACAAGTGGTTAAATCCATGCTCTATCCAGCTTATCACCTTATATGAAATTACAACAAACAAAAACTTTAAATAAATTCGTTCTTTATTTCTCAATTTAATTACTGTCCCTTAATATGGATGTGTCACAATCGATTTTTAAACAATAGAATAAATCGATTGCACGAGAGATGTCTGCATATTATTCATTGCTATCATTTATCGTCATTTAATTCGTTTTCTAATACTATTAAATTTCAAATATTTTATATTCGATATAAGAGCTAAACTATCGCAAGGTTCGGAAACAATAGAAAAGTTTCCGGAGCACTTGTTAAATTTTACCAAATTTTCTTTATAAAGTTTCACAACCCCTCATTTATGCTTGAAGTTTTTTACCCTCCCAAACCATGCTAAAAAGTTTTCGGAAATGGCCGTAAACGAAATCATCGAAACGGGAATTTTTTTTGTTATGACGTCACGGAGTCCTGGACGCTACAACAAACTTTCCAAAACGCATGGACAAAAAAGTCTTTTTAAAAATTAATATTTTTGTATAAGCATTTTCGAACTGTCATGGCTGAAGAACAAGTCGTCTTTTCTAATTTTGATCTAGACGATCGTTTACTAAAAGCTATTGCAAAGCTTGGATGGAGTTCTCCGAGTCAGGTTCAACAAAAAGCTATTCCTTTAATACTCGAAGGTAAAGATTTGATTCTTCGAGCAAAAACTGGGTCAGGAAAAACTGGCGCGTATGCAATTCCCCTTTTACAAAAGATTTTAAAGCATAAGAGAAATCTTTCAGACGAAAAGTACTTGGGTTTAGTGTTGGTACCTTCTAAGGAACTATCTAAACAAGCATATCGTAACATTTTACAGTTGATTTCCTACTGTTCAAGAGATATTAGTGTAGTTGATATAGGGAATGCGAATGTTCAGAGTTCAAAGTCGTTGGTTAGTAATGCAGATATATTGATAAGTACACCTAGTAAAATACTAGCTCATATTAACAATGGAACAATTGATTTAAATCATTTGAAGTATTTGATTATTGATGAAGCTGATATGATTTTCTCATATGGTTATGAACATGATATTAATACTCTTGTTTCTCATTTACCAAAGATTTATCAAGCTCTGCTAGTTTCGGCTACAATTAGTAAAGACGTTGAAAATCTAAAATCCCTCATACTTCATAATGCAGTAGCCTTGAAACTTGATGAATCGGATCTCCCAGAAGAAGATAAGTTAACACAGTTTGTTATAAAATGTGAAGCTACTGATAAATTTCTACTAGCTTATTCACTATTCAAATTGAATTTAATTAAAGGAAAAACGTTAATTTTTGTTAATTCAATTGATAAATGTTACCGCTTGAAACTATTTTTTGAACAGTTTTACATAAAAGCTTGTGTTTTGAATTCTGAATTACCTCAAAGTTCAAGAATTCATATTGTTGATGAATTTAACAGAGGTGTTTATGATACTGTTATTGCTACCGATGAAGCAGCGATTGTCAATACAGACGTTGCTCTGAAGACAGAGAAGAAAAAGAAGAAAAGCAAAAACAGCAAAGAATTTAATGTTTCAAGAGGAATTGATTTTCAAGATGTCGATAATGTTTTAAATTTTGATTTTCCGACAAATAGTGATTCTTATGTACATAGGATCGGGAGGACAGCTAGGGGTCATAATTCCGGTACTGCACTTTCGTTTGTTGCAACTTTGAAAGACCATGAATATTTACAAGATGTAGAAAAACAACTCAAATCCCCTGGCGGAACTGATAAAGTACCAATTTTGAAACCTTTTAATTTCAAAATCGATGAAATTGAAGGGCTACGATATCGGGTAAATGATGCTTATAATGGAGTGACAAGGTTAAAAATAAAAGATGCTAGATTAAAGGAAATTAAAGGAGAAATTTTGAATTCTACCAAGTTGAAAGCCTACTTTGAGGATAATCCAAAAGATTTAAAGATTTTGAGACATGATAAAATACTTGCACCAACTGATCAACGACCTCACATGAAAAATATACCAGAATATCTAGTGCCAGAAGCATTGAAGCATGTGATGTTGAAACCTAACCGAAAACGTAAACAGTTTGTCCCATTTCACGATAAAAGTAAAAGAAGAAAGCAAGATGACCCCTTAAAAACTTTTACTTACAAAGGAAAGAAAGGGAAAAAATGAAAGTTTTCTTTAATTTTACCATAATTTTATGAGAAATAAATATATTCAACCATACTGTATAGTTTTACTTATATTTTATTTTTATCATGTCAGTCCAAAGTAAGTCTTATTTTGCTCTCATATAGATGAGTTGCAAATGTTTACATTAGGTTTAATTTTAGTGTAAAATTTATTCCCCATGCAATTAAATTATTTGACTATGCTTTTGAAGTTATGAAGTTTTTCAAAAAAAGCTTTAAGTGTAAAGGCAGGCAGCAATATAAAGAAATCATAGTATTTAATAGCAGAGTAATCGAGGTAATCAAAGCAAGTCATATTTTTTAGCAACTCATCTATATATTATATTTTGGGTTTTTTAAAGATCATTTTTACCCTTTTAACCCTTTTTTAAAATCAAATTTTTTATGGAATTTTAAAAACATAAAATTTGAGACAATGAATCAAATGGTGCTAATTATAAATATTTTTACTATTTTTATATCAGTTTTATTAGAATCCCTTACATTTCTGTAAAATGACATTGAGTAGACTCAAACTCACTCAGTTCCATATTTCAGTTTCAGATGCAAGCCATTACACCTGGCTTTACAGGTTCTCATACAAATGTTCTTATAAAAATCAATGCCATTCTAATGCTTTTCTTTAAATGTGTGTAATAACCTTATTATTATATAATATATATAAAAGGGCAACCTAACGTATGTTTTTTTTTATTTGAATACATATTTTGTGAATTTTAGTCTGTGTATGTTCAAAGTATTATTACAACAAGAAACAATTTTTATATTCAAGAAACAATATTGTCCATAGGGTCTTGTCATAACTGAAATCACATTGCATATTGTGCTGAGGCAGTCCAGGATATTTGCAAAGAAATAAATTTGTAGGGATTTTGTATTGCAAGATCACCAAAATGTGCTTGCAAGAAAAATGACAAGGCCTGATTGCATTATATTTTCCACTTCACAACCTCAAAAAAGTAGATTCTAGTTTTATTTTGCCACACTTTTTGTGGTTAGTTACTTATCTACGCAATCTCGTATTTAAAATTTCATGGTGTCATTTTTGCGAAAATTAGTCCGCATGAAATAGGTTTTTTTTGCACTTTTCGTGCAAATTCATCCAAATAACAGTTAAAAAACAGTAATAGCAGTTCATCCACGAAAATTGATCTGCGCAAAAAGCCTAAAATTTGGCGTAAAATCATGAATAATTGCTTTTCAGCCCTCAAAATTAGCCTAGGCAATCAGAGGCATACTATGTTACCCAAGGCAAATTGTTGCCGAGGCATTTTTTTAAATTTTTATTTGAGCATAAAGTAAAGTGTTAGATTTTACTTATTTTTCAGTAAAGGAATAATAAATTGTTGTTTTGTTTTGATTATCTAACCAATATGATATGTAATTTCCCCAATTGCTTCACTTTTATGCACCTACAGACACATTTAACATATTTTTGTTTCTAGTTGGCCACAATTGCCTCAGCAAATTGCAGAGGCAAATACACTTCACTTAGGCATTTTTTTGCTAAGGAGTTTCCACGCTAATTCCGAGGGCTGCTTTTAGGTGAGATATAAACGCTCTCCTAAGGCATCTTAGGGGGTGTTGGCATTTGTGAATGTTATTGCTTTCCTCTCAGGAAAGGGATTGCTGGATATGTGCAAATCATGTGACTATTTAATTGCGGGTTAGTTGAATCTCACCCATATCACAACCTGAGGAGGATTTAATGTCAATTTGAATAGTTTTCTTTCTTTTTGTTATAGTTAAAATATAAAATAAACAAATGGGATATTAAATTGACCAGTAACTATGTGGAAATATTTATTTGGACCATGCTTATATAAAGTGTTCCAACACACAACAAATGGAAGAAAAAAACTTGTAAGTCTGTTCTTTTTTTATAATATTGTACAACTTATAGTTTTACTTTCCAGGGTTCCATAGATTTTGAACCTTATTAGTCTAATGAAAATTTATCACCTAATTGGACCTAAAAAATTTTCTAAAATTTCAGCTCCGTTCGTTCGTTTGTCCGTCCGTCCGTCGGTGACACTCAGATTACTTTTTTAATTTTTTGCATGAAGTTAGCGAAGTTTTAAAAATTGATTTTAATCTTAATGATTAGAATAATGGCTGATAAAGTTTATTTTTGAATTGCATTGTATTTAGGCTCGTTTGCTATATTATAATAGACAATCAGCCAATTTTAAAATTCATAGTTTAAACAGAGTTCTTTCATTTTACTGGAGTGTAATTGATTCCTTGTAATTGATTCCTTGTAAAATAAAGCAAAGGTATTCTCAATCATGCATGTCTGCAAAAATCTTGAACTTTTTTAAGTTACTTGTTATATAAAAAGTATGATAGTTTCAGATAATTAAGTAAGTTTTGATATTTTACTTGGTTGGCCAATGAACAGTCTAAGACTCTATTTAAAGATTGGTTTAATCTTCTTAAAAATTCTCATAACCATGAAACAAGAAGCTCCCAATCAGGTGTCTTAGTTATTCCAAATGTTAATACAAAATGTTTTGGACGTTTTTCCTTCACAAACTCTGCAATAAATTCTTCAAATTATTTGTAAGTAAGTAAGTAAGTTTATTTTACCGCCATTAAAAATACAATTAAAATCAACAAAAATAAATATAAAAATGTAA
>JAYJMI010114432.1:0-10813 GCA_036873855.1 Sarsia tubulosa
TTTTAGAACGCATAATTAATGTTTTAAACTAATCAAAACACGGGATTTCGATTACAGAATTTCTGCCCTATCAGTGGAGTGATACTTATTATACTGCATTATGCAACTCATATTCTTGTTATTTCTTAAATAAATTATTTCCTATTTAATGCAATTATGCAATCCTAACAAGCAATGTTATAAATAGAAATAAATTATTTCTTAACCAACCAGTAACTTATATATTTGTTATTACTACTACCTAACTATATATATACCCAAAATCCATTAATATAATCAGGGTCCAGAGTCCAGATTTTATCCAGAGTCCAGATTTTATCCAGAGTCCAGATAGTGTCCAGAGTCCAAGTTCCAGGGTCCAACAATTCCAGTATGCCCATCTAAAGGCATGTATCTTGTCAACTATAATTTTATAAAAAAGGAACGTTAAGCAATGCCACGCCATTAAAAAAATATGTTTTAGTTGTGAATTAGTTGAATTGATCAAACTCGTAAACCAGTGCGTTTATATAAGAAACAGAAAACACACTGGGCACACATTTCCTAATTTATATAAGGGAATATATTCAAACTGAAGTCTGGTCGGACATATTTAACATATCAAATGATTTATATTTAAAATATGTAGCTTTTTGAACAAAAATAGGAACTAGGGCATGGAACTTAAATTTGATATTACAAAACATATTCGAAATATGGCCGAAGAGAAGTTTAATCCCTCCTAATTCCACTTATAACAACTTTTATTTACTTTTTATTTACTTCTTAATAAGATTATACAATGTAAATTCATAACTTTGATAACTTTATGCAATGTCATGCCAATATGACAATATAACTTGTGCTGACCATGTGTCCTTTAAAATTAAAAAAATGCGTGGGCCTCACAACATTTCTGATAATTCAGTTTGACAAACATAAGATTTAAAGTTTAAATGATTACTTATTATATTAAAGCTAATACCTGAAACTGTGTAAACTATAACCTTATAGTTTACACAGTTCCAGTGGACGATAGTAATAATTAATTTAAAATATCATAAACTGAAATTTCTATCTTGTTGTTTTTATTTGTATTAACATTTGAATTCATTCATAATGAGTTTTTGGGTAACATTCATCAACAGATAGTTGAGCCACATATTTTTCTATAAATCCCTTGAGTTTCGTTAGAGGTACGTCTGGGTTCATTTTCATTTAGGTTTGGTTCTCAGGTTATGTTTTGACATGCCTCAGTAACCCCTTTTAAAAACATATGCTTTAAGGATACTGTTTGCACGTAAATGCAGACTTAGTTGGTATATCTTCAATGAGAGCTGGAATAGCATCTAAATCCCCATCAATACGTAACCCTTGCTTGAGCCGGCTATTATTGCTAGAAATCTACACACATTCAATCGGGCCCCTCGGGAGAATTCAAGTTTCTTGCGAAATATTTACAAACCGGTCCATATCACCAGACTACTTCCGCTTGTGACTATGATTATATTATAAATATGAATAGGAAAAACGAGGATCTTAAAAAATAATTAAAATGTATTGAGATATATACTAACCACAAAATCCTTCTCTTTGCATGTCTATCCCAGTGCTGTTACATTTTAACCCTGTATCGCAATCATTATCGTATCTAAATGGTCCACCGCACCTTTCGCCTTCCAGGTGTGCACATTCATTACAACAGCCGCATATATCTATCACTAAACCACCTGAACAGATAAATTAATTTTAGATACATGACTTACTTTCTGTTGTATGATGATTGGTAATATTGAAATTTCTAGTCCCTTATCGTCCTTTATAGCTAGAACATGAAGTATTTCTAATGGCTGCAAAAAGAAATTTGATGAAATCAATATTTTATAAGATGTTTAATACGAATCTATATTTATGTATTTCCCCAGTGAGTCACAATAGACGTATACAAGAGACGGGTGATTTGGAATAAAGAAGAATGAAAAAGGCTCTAACATTTAAAAAGGGTACAACTAACAATTAGTTAGAATATAATCTTTTTGATTAGAAAGACACATGCCGGTTAAAAATTGAGCAAATATATATGTAGCTATTGAAATGTTTTGCATTTCATTTTCACGAAGCGGTAGGTAACAAGAATATTGATCTAGACAATTCTTTATTTTTTGATCTGCTCAACTTTTGAAAACCTTTATCGAAATTATTGTATTGCGCGCAAAAAGTACAGTAAAAACTAAAATTCTAAGGAGAACTATAGGATTTTAGTCTTTACTGTACTTTTTTCATGCGCATGTCGATTTCAAAAATAAATATACAATGTGTGATAAAGTTTATTGTACTCACAAATTCAAACTCCTGAACCTTGGGAAGTCCTCATTATTAATATTAAGTATCTCACCTTTGCATGTTGGAGTTACGCATCTATTAGGGTCACATGGGAAACATGATAACGTTGAACTTTCATCAAATTCACAAACAATAAATAATACTAATAATTGTAATTTTATATTCATAATTTTAACATCTTTAAAGTATAATAAAGAATTTTTTTAAAAAAACAATAGAAGTTAATAATTTTATAGATTAGTTTTTGAGATTTTAAGTTTGCTCACGACTGGACACGAACTTGTATGCCCACGTGGTTATTACATTGATTGTAGTTTACAGCAATACCAACTGAAGCAATTACAATAACAAGAAAGGCCGTATAGTTAGAAAAGGAGGGGGGTGAGGATTGTGTTGAGTTTAAACCATACCAATAAAATATAAGCATCAAAAAGTATATTCTTTAATAGACCTTTAAGCGATTAATATAATTGTTTTTTTCGCTAATTATAAAACTGCCTGATGGGAAACAGGGTAAAAAAATGGTTCACCGTGAAAAGGCCTATTACATGAACTTTCAAGTATTGGTAACATGATTTATTTTTAGCCAATCAGCATACACTTCTGTATATAAAATTCTTCGTCCCTTGGACAACAAGACTTAATAAACTTCCCATGAGACACGCGCTTCGGTTCCATTTGGAAATCTAGCCCCATCAATAATTTTAGGCTAAATATGTTCTGAGAAGGAACATGGCTTCTCAATTTAAAATAAAATTAAAATGAATCGATCGTATAAATAATATTTATTCACTCATATATTGTTACTAAATCGGAATGGAAAAAGCGGAGAACGCTACTATACTCAGATTACGCAAAAAAATAATGCCGTACGGGAATACAAAAGAAGGACTATACATAGTCTATACATTACTTCATACATGCATTATGATTTAGGAAAATAAAAAAAAATAAAAAATGCGTCATAATTTAGGAAATTCGTAAAAGAAATCCACTCTTATTATTTGACATAATAATCAATCAATGAGGTCTTTCCAAGACTACCTCCAAATAAAACCATTAGCCTACGAATATAGACCACGCTAAAGCTTGGTATATACACATTCACAGGCAAAGCCGTGAAACTGCGTCCGCATAATTAGAAAAATAAGACTGGGAACTAGCATAATTTTCCGAGAATTGTTGCTTTGGTGAGAAGAAAAGCCGTAAAAATCTAGTGCGCATGTCAGAAATTGTCAGAAATCTACACAATTTGCTAGAACAACTTCTCTTCCGATATGCATAGACCCTAGAAAAACACGTTTTTCGTAAAGGGTCTATATCGTAGGCTATAAAACCATGTGAATAAACATTGATAAAACCATTGAATAAACCAATACATAATCAGGAATACTATCATTAAATTCTTAACTGATAAATAAAAAATAAAGGTTTTGATGATCTAAGATGGTATAGGATATAAAAACACAGTATTCATTTATCGCAACATGTTCCAATTAAATTTTTTCCGTCGTATGAGAAACATGTTGCGATGACAAACGAATATTGTGTTTTTTATAATTTTTAACAACATTTAACAAATAACTTATCTATGATAAAATATATACGAGAAGGTCGTGGGTTCAAATCCTCCTCTGTCCATATTTCTGCATATCTCTCTATATAGAATATATATTATAATTCTGATTACACTTCCTGATGAAACTAATGTTTCCTTGGTATTGTTTCTGGAAGGATTATATCATTTTTACAATTACATAAGTATTTAATTTATTTTTATATTTCAGACATTTTCTATACTTCTCAACAAGAATGTTTAAATTAAAGAGGATCGACAATAATGTAATGGAAAAATTTAAAAAAAAGAAACGAAACCAAGCAAAACAAAAGTTATAATCTAAATAACTAACCTTATAATAACTTTTTTGCCCCACACATTTATTGTTTTCTTAGTCAAGGTACTATTAACAAAAGTCAATTTAAGCATAAGTATATAAGGCAAAACAGTAATAAAACTTCAATATTACGACTTCCTTTATTAAAGATTTGTTGTTGTTTTTTTGCAATGTTGTTTTATTGCCCTCTCAAAAAGTTATTATAGGGTTAATAAAGCCCGTCGTCAATGGTTTTCGAACGCATAATTAACGTTTTAAACTAATCAAAACACTGGATTTCGATTACGGAATATTTGCCCTATCAGTGGGGTAATAAAGCACAATATTTTATAGTGAAAATTCCTGATGACAAAGAACAAAGATTGCTGAAAGTGTATCAATATACTACACTTGTTTTTGAAAAGCGACTTATTGTAAAATCGTCAAAAATAGGCCGTTATTTCCTTGTATAATCAATCCTCGTTAAATCCTCGTTAAATCCTCACCGGCAGCATCATCGTTTTCAGTATATTTACAAAATAGTTTGATCTATTTTTTCGATGAGAATGCATTTTAGAGAATGTTAGGGGCTTACAAACTTTAGATGGTTTTTGTATAAAAATATTCCTTTTATGATAGTTTAAGTATTTTTTATTACATTTAATTGCTTTTTCTATTATACAACTTTAATGTATAAAGTGGTGTCATTAAATTCCATTAATTAAAAAAATCACCTATGAGAATCAAAGCAGTAATTAAGTTAAGCATCAGAACAATAGAAATGCATCCTCTTTTAGAACGTTCTTGTTTTCATTGTTTTTTGTTTGTTTATTCTTTAACAAGCTAACAGCCAGAAGTCAATTGCGTTGCCTTTTTCCAATCAAGTAACATTATTGTCACTTTGTATACTATAAACGATAGCATGATAGGTTTGTGTTTCTGAACTTCAAAGTATATCATGAGTATAACTTTCTTATGTACCGTTTATGTACCAAACAAGAACAACAATTTCCTTTGAACGCACCAGTTATTTTAGTAACAGGACGGAAAAAACCGGTACCTTATGGAAAAGTTCTAGGGACGAAATATGTCCACTTATTGCGAAAACTACATCAAATAACCATGAAGATAGACTAGTTTTAGTCGGTTTTTGGGATTGAGTTACCAGCGATCCGGTTCAATTTTAAATCCGACTAAATCATGAAAGTAAAAACACTTATTTTATATATAGTGTGCCCCAAATAAAAGCGAACCCTAACTTAAAAGTCTTATAGCTTTTATCTAAAGCAACTAATTTAGAAAAAAACTTGACCATTAGAAAGAACATATTAGCAGCTTATAAAAAATGTATAATTTGGTTAACTAGTTTATAAGTTATCAGGGATTTTATTTTATTTCACCAACAGTAAACTGAAAAGCTCGACAAGAATACTATTACTTACTATTCGTCCCCTTTAGCTTAGACTTAAGGAAGCAAGCCTGTAAGTTAAGAAGTTTGACATTATCTTTCGAATCGCTATTATTTTATATCTTTACCTGTTACCTGTAATCAAAGTCGTTATAGGTGCAAACTGTTTCTAATTTTGAGAAATTTCACCACAAGTGTTTAATAAAGATTTATTCATTATTAAAGTGAAAAACATTAGAACGTTCATTTTACGAGAGACTTTTAGGACCTATGGAATCGTGGAATCAAATAAGAAAGCTCTAACCCTGTGTGTTTTGTGGCGACTGCAAAATAGTGCACCATAATTTAATTTGATGACGACACCAATTATAGGTGCAGCATAAAGTTAGCCTGAGTACAAACCCTACGCACCGTAAAGCAGTTTTGTTTCTGTGGCTCAGGCTACATCAAGTGAAATCACTTGTGTGAAACGTTTGTTAGAATTTATTAGTATATGTTAAACGTAGTACTGTAGTAAGAAGCTCGTAATAAAACTGAATAAATAACAACTCTTAGGATTGTGCCGTACAAAATTAAAGTAATTCAAAAATCAAAATAGCTTCTTCTTTCCTATTGTTTAGCTAATTTCAAATAATAATATCTCAAAAACTAGACTTTCACAAAACACTAATAGATTTCAGAGTATTTTAGTAGGCATTAAAACCTTAAGGCATTAAAAACGACTACTTTAAACATACTATCATGCACCGTGTTATATCATCAACTAGTCTTGTCCAGTAAAATATTGATGACGTCAATTTCGAAATGACGTAACCAAATTTGACGTTTCTGGGTAAGGGTCAAGGTTTGGGTCAAGATTATTATTAAGAATGGTCTGAAAGGATTATGGTTAGAGTCTGTGATAGTTTTCAATTTATTTCTGTTAGAAAATTTAAATTTTCTTTAAATTTAAATTCCTACGAGAACACAGTCAAAAACACACACTCAAACTAAAATTTAAAACGATATTTAAAACTAAATATCTATCATTATACAACACTTATTGATAATCATATTAAAGTTTATCTTTTTTCTAGCCTAGCTTTAATTTCGTCTACTAAATCAAAACCAAAAAAAATTACTTTCAATAAACATCATGAATTACCAAATTCATGCAATATTTTAAATAAACTAAACAAAACAAAACATTAATAACAATAAATATAATCATCAAATATTTAAATCGGCTCTGCCTCTAAGATCGTCCTGATAAACACAGTGTAAGGCCCAAGTAATTCATATTACTAATAAACCGGATTATTATGAATATTCTTTGAAACCATGAATAACATGTATCATTACATATTTTCATATATCTCTCTACTGATAAAAATAATTCATTATAAAAAAAAAGTTTTTTTATCTACATTTTTAAAAATATATTAAAGCTATTTTTAAGGATATGTTAAACAAGTTAAACGAAATGATTTACATGAAATAACTTTTGATATAACAACATTTTGACAATGGTGAGCTAATTGAATATTTCTAGATGTTTTTAATCATATTTTTTTAATCGTTGTTTCCTTTTTTGACGTGCAGCTGTAATACTTTATATGCTCTCCATTGTAGAGAGAAATTAAGAATACTATATTAAAACAGTATGTACAAACAACACAGAACCTCTCTCTTTTCAGTTCTTGTATCCTTTTTTCTGTGACATCTATGGAAATATCTGATACGGAAACATAAACATATAATGGTATAAAATTAAAAAAATAACAAATTTAAAACAATTAAATGGAAAACGATATGATATTGATATGATCATAGAATGCAAAGGTATAAAGATAGATCAAATTTGGAAAGGTTCTTTGCTCTTGAAGGTACTTATACGCCTAATTTTCAATAAAATCATTCTAATTGTAGCTCATTCTGAAGCTTATAAATTAACTCACTCCAGAACTTTGAAAATCGGGTTCATGCGCAAGAAAATGATTGAATTTCTTTTCCACATACGTAAAACCATGGTCATAAAATGTGAAGACTTGGAACTGTTTGACTCGGAAAATAAGTGGCTCGGATAATTTGCGAGTTAGACTTAAGTACCATTCCAGTTGATAAGAATACTTGCCAAAAATATTTAAAGCCCTATTTTAAAGCAAAGAGGAAAAAAATAATTTTCTTACATCTCTGAAATCTAATTGCGGAACTTGATAAATTATCAATTCATTATCGCTATAGAAAGTGGATTAAAAACTGCTCATTTGCGAAATGAACACATCTTATAATCTTATAAATTCATTAAGTTTTGTTTATAAAATATCTCAAGGGTGATGATAGCTCTTCTCCACCGTTGTTTTAGAATTTAAAATAAAAACATTACAAGCAGTTACAGAATTTATTTGTATAAGGACGACAAGCGAGCTTCAAATCTTCACTCGGTATTTTACGGTAGATAAATTATGAGAAGGTGGAATCTAAGTTACAGAATACCGAAAAAATAAATATAACTAACCCTCAGCCTGACCCTTCAATAGGTTATATAGATTATCAACACTCAGGGTTTGAATTTAGGGGTTAGGTCAGAGACTTGCAAAATTTAAGATTATTTCACAATATTTTTTACGTATTTTTATTGAAATTGATATCACTCTTTTTAACATTTTGTTTTGAATTTGTTCATGCTTGATTTATTTTCGAATCATGTATCAACGAATCAAATCATTTTAAGAACGTAAAATAACGGATTTGAAGGTGGCGCTAACCACTAAAGCTAATTTTAGTGAAGTAAAAATTAGAAAAAACAACCAACCATGGAGCAAGACGTCGAAGTAATTTGTATAACAGTTTAACTTATTAATGCATCGAAATTTTATTGAGGAAGTTGTAGCTCGTTTAATTAAAAATAATTATTAATTCTATGGGATTAAGACAAAAATAATATTTTTAAGAAAACAAATTATCTTTATTTCTAAAGGCTTTATTTCAAGTTTTCCGAGGAAAAACACAAAAAAACTTGAAAAAAACTTTTTTTTCCATGGTAAGTTTTCCTGAGTTTTAATAATCCTTAACTGAACTTTGCCTTTAATAAGTTATTTTAGGATACTTTCCACCATTCTATGTATATGTTCTATGAGAAAGTCTATATTTCTTAGAGCTTATGCATGCATTATTAATTTTATTTAACACTAAAATGTATTGGAGTTATTTTTCACCTTTTACTTTTCATATTGTCCTAAAGAGAATCCTTTTTGAAGATTAATTAAAAATTGATGAAATTTTTTTTTTAAAAAAAAATATTTATCAATCTAGCTATATATCTAATAAAAACAAACAAACTTTTTCTCTCTTACTCATATAGGTTTTCTAACATTCACGTCCCCAGAGCGTATCCTTTCACAAACGGATACTTGAAGGTAAAATATTATTGATCAAGTAAGCGAAATCAACATGGCTGAAATACACCAAGTAAAATCAAAAAAATTTGAATGTTCAAAAAAAAGAGAAGTGGTATACAAAGAAATTCTTAACAAACTCAGAAACAACATGAAAAAAACTTGAAAACATGCTGACCAACAACGAAAAAGAAGAAAAACGACATATAACTCAAGAGTCATATACATCGAACACGGTTCGTTTACACCAGTAGTAATGTCATGTTACGGAGGGATTGGTAAAGAGGGTGATCACTTCATCAAAACGGTAGCGAAAAAGCTGTCAATGAAAAAGAACCTCAAAGAAAGTAAAGTTATATGCTTCATTCGAACACAATTATGCTTTGTGTTGATCCGTGCATCCTTGCTATGTTTAAGAGGATTAAACTAGAGTATTAAATACTAAAAGATTAAATTTTGATTTAAACGAAATTGAACTAATTAACACGCACGTTATCAATTAGTAGTTCTGTAACATATGTTGTATTTAGTTACAAACGGTTAATATTGTACCTAACAAGTTTGTCTATTATTGTTTATTGTAAAATTTTTACTAATAGTTAAAAAAATGTATCTATTTGAAGGTAAAAAGAGGAAAGAAGCCCTGGGATCGAGGTTGGTTTTCTAATTGTTTCAACTCTAGGGGTACTTTCCAAGTCACTTATAGATTGTTTTCTTTATAGACTTTCAAGAAACAGTAAAAGAAAATCAAATCAAATCTACTTCCTATGCAGTGCACGTGATGAGTTTGCAAGGACGCCCTATTCCTATTAAGGTCTTAACATAATTTCTAACGCCCGAAGAACGTCTTATTAAGGTCATATGTTATAACTTCTAATGTCTGGCAAATTAATAGCAACCATACGAAGCTGGTTATTTTGTTTTGTTTAAAATTTGACTTAAATTTTGTAATCAGTTATTTTTTCTATTTAGATGTAAAACTTTACAGTTCAACGTTTGTAGGACGTTTTAAGGACGTCTCTTATATTCAACTTCAAACAAGAGTTTCATTAGGAAGTCCCCAAGACGTTTCTTAATCTTTTATTTTACAATTTAATTCAAACTATTTGGTCTATTTTCAAATAGTATTTCAACTATTATTGAAACATATTCCATTTTACTTATATTAAATCGTTATATCTGATATACGTTTAATATACGTCTTTAGGCAAACTCGTTCCAAGTGCCGTTTACCTCGATATTTTTCAAAAAGTAAAAGAGGTAAATGACCCTGGGATCGAGGTTGGTCTTTAGGAAGCTATTTATAGTTTTTCCTCAAATATTTGTGGCAACGTATAACATAATATTGTCAATTTTAATTAGCTATTTATTTATTTTATCTAGCTAATACGGAATGTAATTTTTAATTGACGTTAAGACCGTTTCCCACTCACCGCGAGCACAGTATTTTCCAGTTCGGTCTATTTAAATTTAACAACTTTTTAATGTGTCTTTTTGAATTGGGAATTAAAGTAACAATAAAAAGTCGTTAAATTTAATAGCACGTTAATACAGTGTGTCCCAAAAAAAAGCGAACTCAAACTTTAAAGTCTTATAACTTTTATCTAAAGCAACCATTTTGTAAAAAAAATGACCATTAGAAAGAACATCTTACTGGCTTTTAAAAAATGTACAATTTGTTTTATTTGGTTAACTAGTTTCTAAGTTATAGGGGATTTTGTCTCCTTTTTAAGTCATTAAAAATTTAAAAGTCAGTTAAAACTTTTAACAAAAGAATTACAAAAAATTACAAAAGAAACTATCAATTTTAAAAATATTTAACAATGAAAGTC
>JAYJMI010114543.1:0-10812 GCA_036873855.1 Sarsia tubulosa
ATTTACTAAGTGATGATTAGTACTTTGAAACTCACTGAGAGGTAATCAATAACACAGTTAGTTTAGTAAAAAAATGCCTTGTTATCAATCCATCTAGATGTTTTATATCGTTGATTATACAGTTGGTTTGTCTTCTGAGAGCTCTAACTTACCTTGTATTGATTGTATAGCTTTAATTTTTCGCAGACACATTATTGAAACTATGTAGACAAATAACCTGTGCAAATCTCCTCCATGTTTTTTTTAAAAAATATTTATAGCTTTTTTAAAAGGCAAGACAAAAAAGGTAAAGAGGAGGTAAAATAATTTGTTAAATTGTTTTTGAAGATTTCGTTTATAAAAAGTTACCGCATACCGTATTGTAGGAAATATTGTCAAAAATATATATTTAAATAAAAAAGCCAAAAAAAGTTTTTCTTACTAAAGTTAAAGCTCGTGAAAGTAGAAAAAACAGCGTTTTTCAGGGTCATATACTTTTTACAATTATAGAAACAAAACAAAAAAAAAAAAAAAATTTGTCGTTTTTATAATTGCTTAGTATTAATAAAACTAATCTTAAATTATCAAAAGACAAGTGTGACTACAAAAATATATATTTAACTTTTAAAAGATAGCATATTTGCCGTGGGTGATAAGCTTAAAGCAAAACTAATATGAAAAAATCTTTTATCTTATTTGTAAACCAGCATTTTTTAAAAAAGCAATTTGATTTGATGTGTTTTATTGGTCTAAAAGGAATTAAATAAATATTCATTGGTTTAAGAAAGAAAACAAAAAAGTTCCATTGTTATCTTCGTAATTTTTAGAAAATACAAAAACAGCAGATTAGTTACAACAAGTTAGATTTTTCTTAGAGAAGTAAATGTTCGTTGAATTTTCAGAAACTTTTAAGGAATATAATCCTACAGATTCTATAAAAAATTCTAGGATAAATTTCAGGCTATAGTGAGTTATTTTTTTAAAAAGTTAGTTCGAAATATAGCTTAATTCTAGCGTTTATGATTACTATCATAAGTTTTTATAAAAGTTAGAAAGTTGTCTAGTTTTTTATAAAATATCACTTTAAAATATCACTGCATTGATTTTAATTGGGACAAACATCGTTTCCGATAAAATTAAAGAGTTAACAACTCTGATTTCAACATAAATATTCGCACCTTTGACGTCACAATATTTTTTATTTATTTAGCCCTATTTATAATAGGCTTTTTGGGCCTCCTTAACACTATGGGAGGGCTGATCCCCCCCTCATTTTCTCAGTATATACAAACGATATATTCATAAAATTTTCTACACATGTAACTCAACCCTTATTAAACAAGATAACGCCAAAAAAATATTGATGACGTCATTGTTTTTTTGATGACGTCATCCTTTTTGAAATCCATTCTTGAAATTCATGAATATCACAAAAATTTCATTTAAAAGAGTTTTAGTTAAGATTTCTTTCTGAAATTTTCACATAAAGTAGAAAAAGTAAAAATGATGAATAATAGTAAAAAGGTATAATAAATTAAAATATATTTGCGTAATTATAATTCTGTAAAAGTTTGATAATGGTCGATTTAATAATAAAAACGTTATAGCTGATTTACGTTTTTCCTTTTTAAATGTTGATTTTGTCACTTTGCTTTTCCAAATCGGTCATAATTATTTTCCAAAAAAGCCGACAGACATAAAATTTTCGCATGTTGTAAAACGCTGACCACCGGATCACTGATCGCCGGATCACGGATCGGCGGATCGGCGGATCGTCGAAATCCGGAACGGTGGATCGGCTATCTACTTCAAATGTTATATCTACTTAGCATACTTTATCTATTATATCTACTTAGCATACTTTATCTATTATATCTACTTAGCATACTTTATCTATTATATCTACTTAGCATACGGCTATCTATTATATCTACTTAGCATACGGCTATCTATTATATCTACTTAGCATACGGCTATCTATTATATCTACTTAGCATACTTTATCTATTTGATATACTTAGCATACTTTATCTATTTGATATACTTTATATACTCTTTATCTACTTGCTATACTCTAAATAGAGCATAGAGTATATAAAATAGATATAGTATATCAAATAGATAGAGTATATCACTTGAAAAAACATATAACTAACTAACTGAATAACTAAAAAACGCTTTATTTTAATGGTAAAACAAAGTAAAGCCAGATGTATTTAATTTACACTAGATCCTTTAGTATAAAACCACACAATACCTTTTGCTTGTCAATATATTATAATCTTTAGCTAGCTAATAAAATATATTTTCAAATTTGTATTTCTGTATTTCTGTATTTTCTGTATTTTCTGTATTTTTAATTTGTATTTTCTTTATGTACGACCTCCTCGTGCTCTATCTATTTGATACACTATATCGTTTTGATATACTACATCTACTTGAAATACTTTGCCTACTTTACATACTTTATCTACTTGATATAAAGTGATTATAGTAATTATAGTAATATATAGTAATTTTTACTTGATATATATACTCTATCTATTTTATATACTTTATACTGTATTATCAGAGTATATCAAGTAGATAAAGAGTATATAAAGTATATGAAATAGGATAAAGGCTGCTAATAGTCAGGGAGCTGATAGTAAGCAAACATAGAAAATGAGATGGACCTTTATATTTGTATTTTAAATGATAGCTTTAATATCTAAGATCTCAAAGATCTTTACTGGACAATTTGAAATTACTTAAAAAGGATCGTTTTGGACCCATTTTACCCCAAAGGGTGAAACAAAAATTAAAATTTATCAGAAAAGAAAATCAAATACACCATCATAAAGGGAGAAAAAACTAAAATGAAAAACTGATATCCATTATCGGCCAAACCTATTACTTTTGGAGATATTAGCAAAGTTGTCCTTGCCAAATATGGGCATATGACATCATAGTAGGATTATTTTTTTAAAAAAATGGATAAAAAATTAGCGTTTTAACTTTTTTGAATTGCTATTAGCAAACAAAATGCAAAAAGTGATATTCGTTTTTCATAAAAAAATTTATATAAAAAGTTATCTTAATTTTCACTATTAGGCTTTTCCTACCAAAAAGTACCACTGTTTCAAAGGCAGTTTGGTGTTTAAGTAAATTGTCAGTATTATTAAAACGAAAACGTATTTGAAAAAAATATTTGCAGATTTGTATTTTAGTTTTTCATTTGGCATTTAATGATGTATTTTTTATTGCATTTTCTTTTACTTTGAAAATTGAAATTTGCTACTATGACGTCATATGGCCTAATAAAGTAACTTTTTGCTAAATATCTCAAAATCTATACATTTTTAGAAAAAAAAAAGATTACTTTTATATTCTAGTTTTTTGTGCTCTGTCAGTTAAAATAGGTTTCATTAATTTTTATGTTACCTATTTTTTCTACCTATTGACCTATTGGAGGACAATACGGTACCTATTTGCCCTCCTATAAGTCAAACAAAGTAATATTTTGAGTTCCAGTAAAGTTTACAGTTGTTCTAAATCATATCAAAACACTTTCTTGTGTAATTTATTAGGTCCCCAAAAATGTTTTGCATTTCGATATTTTTGACCAACTGCTCCCTGACTATAGGTGTTTACTATTTTAATCCATGTCATTGAAATGAGATCCAATCCATTCTTTATGCTATACATTAAAAGTACGGACGAAAAACAAATAAAGATAACTAATTGGTCAAGGAGATTTAAAATAACAATGAAAGCCATCTAATTTAGTTCTTTTTTCCAATCGTGATTCAAAATGTCATAACATATAGAGCGACCTTCAAATCCGTAACTTTACATTGTCTTTTTGTTATTTTACGTTCTTTAAATGATATGATTCTATTATAGATGATTCGAAATCAATCAAGCATGAAAAAAATCAAAACAAAATACATTCCAATTTCAGTAATAATATACGTAAAAATATATGTCAAAAAAAAAAAAATTTTCTACGAAGGATTTGGAGTTAGGATTTAAGGCAGGTACTGCAAGTCCCTGACCTAAATCATATCCCCAAATCCTGAGTATAGATAATTTAAATAGTTTACTGAGGGGTCAGGGTGATGGTAAGGAACATTTATATTAAATATTCTGTAACTTAAATTTCCCCTTCCCAATATTCATCTATCGTAAAATAGCGAGTGCAGATTTGAAGCTCGCTCGTGCTCTAACGATGCACAGTACATACCTCATTAAAACGTCCTTTTATTTAGATTTTTGATAACATGATTGGTTTAGTATTTTAAATAAAACATAGAAAGCAGTAAAACCTGAAAATATCTTTCCACATTCCTTTTTGTTCTCTAGTTATGGCTCAACGAAATCCTATTTTACAACTGTAATTTAGAATTTTTTATTGTTCTTCTTAATTTATAAAGTATGCTCAAATATGCTCAAATATAGGATTTGCGGATCACATAACTTTTGAATGAGATTGAATTTTTTGATGGGGTTTTCAGTTCATGTCCTAAAATTAGCTGGTTGTTCATACAAGGGTATAAAAAAATTCGTGGTAATGTACATTTAAGAAGTATAAAGCAAAGTAAACTGTTTGCCGTGAAGGAAAAAACCGATAATATCACATTGGTAACGAGGAGTGAAAACCGTGAATAAGTTCCGTTCAAAATTAAAACTCAGTTTAAAATTTAAACTTGAAAGTACTACCATTTTCCCAGTGCTTTCTCTGCTTTAGAAAGTGCTGGTTTACGAGTTTTAGAACACCTAGCATTTTAAAGGAGGCTGCTTTCAGAAACATCCTAGAACACACAGGTTTTTAATTTATGCATGGACCAATAAAAGTAGAAAATAAAGTAATGCATCAAGTAAATAATCTCTAAAAAGGATTTTACACCAATTAAAATGTCACCGTTTTGTAAAGAAAATATTAGAGATTTCATTAAATAGTCCTCCTTCTTATTTAAAACCTCCTTTAATTGGTATAGTTACCGTTATCATCCGTTCTGTTATTAATAAACGAAAGCCATTCGTATCATATTGAATAGAATAGAAAATTATCTAAATCACTAAGGCTATTTCTTTTTATTTTTAGATAACGCGTCAATTCTAAATTTTACCATGGTAGGTGGCGTTACAGTCATCAGTTTTACCATGGTAGGTGGCTTTGCCGTCATCAGTTTTAACATAGTAGGTGGAGTTTTACCATAGTAGGTGGGGTTTTACCATAGTAGGTGGAGTTTTGTCATAGTAGATGGAGTTTTGTCATAGTAGATGGAGTTTTATATTAGTAGGCAGCGTTGCAGTCATCAGTTTCACCATAGAAGGTGGAGTTTTATAATATCGTGTTAGTATAGTTACTACAATAGTTAGAGTGAAGAACTTTAGGAGAGACATCTTTAAAAGAACTTTAGGAGAGACATTTTTAAAAGAGATATTTTTGAAAGAAAAAAGAGAGGACAATCTACTTTTTTATTTGAAAATAGTGAATATAGTTTTCACTTTGCATTGGAGTTGACAATTCTCTCTTACAATGTAAAATAACATATTTTCCATTACCAATATATAGAAAAGTATATAAAAAAAACAAAACGTAATTAGCTCAATGTCAAAAAAAAAAATCATTGACACGGTAATGTTAAATACATCCAAAATGAATTAGCTAATAAGGTTAATAGTAACTATTGGATTTCAAGGAAGAATGTTGTCATAAGATCAATAATGTTATTATTTTCAAGATTACGCTTCAACGTGTCAGCACATTAGAAATAATATTATGAAGTAAATTCTGAAATAAAATATTGTTATAAAACCCACGTAAAAAGAATATTATCACGTGTGTGATAAAATGATCAAAACGCAATAGCAACAAAGTTTATCAATATCAAATTTACAGTACTGCAGACAATTCAAGCGCTTAGTATAATTTCATTTTCAAAAAACGCAAATTTTGACATGGATACCATTGGTGGATAGAATAATTTAACAACGTTGTTTTCAAAATATTTCAATTTGCTGAAACTTTTTGATATCGAGATGAGTCTTACGATAAACAAATAAATTATCTGATTGAGAAATGTTTTTATTTATATCATGCAAAGTCCAATTTTTTAATCTGTTAAACTGATGTTGAAATGTAATATTTTATGAATAAATATTAGTCTTATATCAAAAATATTTTTACACTACTGTTGTTTTGACGTAATAGAAACAACTTGTATTCTAAGAAAAAAAATAAATGAAATTGCTGAAACAACTTAAGCCAAACTTGGATGCTTAATAAGTAAGAATTTTATTTAGATTAAGTTATAAAAATTAAAATAATAAAAATATGGATTTTAGGGTAGTAATATTTCTTATAATCTCGATAGCAGAGTTTGTCGATGGGACGACCACTATCAATGCAAGACATTTATTATGTTCGAGAATATTTTTCTCAACTCCTCCTTTAGACACTTTTCCTTACAAATCCACTTTAGAAGCAGTGTACATCAAAACAAATACTACAAGGTATAACTTTCCTGTATACAGACACGAACGAGGTGGGGGATATTTTCTTTACAATTCATTCAACTTTTATTTTTCTCAAAATTTAAATGACACAAATGGCGACATAAGAATTTCAAGTAATAACTACATTATTCGAAATAACGAATATTGGAAAAATCTAATCAACAATCAGACGAACATTTTCGGTAATAGTATGAATACGAAGAATTTGAGATATCTGGAAAAACACAACACAACAAGATGGCATAGAAATTACATCAGCATTAATCCAGTATGTGTACAGTTTAGCGAATGTCAGACTGATGCATTAATCTTTGAAGTTCCCGGCAACCTTAACAGAAGCATTGGTATGAATTATTTCAAAGCAAAGCCAGGCGTTTACACCAATAAAAGACCAGTATATGAATATCTTGGTAATCCCGCTCTTAAGCTGTATTTATTCTACCATACAAAGCATTGGATTATTGGTGCCAATTATTTCAAAGCAGAAGGGTTTTTCTCAGTTGAAAGTAATGTATTAAAACCCGAGTATATCTATCAGAAATGGCAGCAATCACAAAAACATAATCGATGGACAGAAGTTAATTCGACTATACAATGCTTCAGTAACATATCGAAGTGTACACAAAACCTATGTCAAAATAATGGCAACTGTAGATTAAACCTGGTTAATGAATTCTTTTGTGTTTGTCCTATTGGCTTTACTGGTCAATACTGTGAAACAAAAGCTATGACGTGCACAAAACAACCCTACCCGAATGTTAACAACGAAGTGGGTGCTATCGCTGCACGTTTCTGTCATGAAGGTTATTATAACAAATATCAAGTTGGTTTATGCCACTATTCAGACCAACAATGGTCGGGGTTTTGGAGAAATTGTTACAGTACCACTACAAGAAGACCTTCAACAACATCATTTCGTCATGTTTATACTTTTAAAAGCACATCTAAGCCTTTTAACATGGATAAAATTCTACCGGATAACTTTTATGTCTATCTGATTGTGATTGTAACCCTTCTGATATGTTTCATACCTATGATCCATCGCATATGTTGTAGCTGCGGGATATCAGCTTGGAAACTTTATTCATTCCATTGGTATATAGGTAAGTGGTGCTTACATAACGAAATATTTACTCGGAGTTTGCAATAAATACAAGATATTCGAGATGATTTTTACTTTTAGTGAAGTCGTTCACTAAAATACAGTGCATTGAGTTTTTTTATCTTTATGAAGAAGCTTAACGCAAAGTACTAACTTTATATTTTCTTTGGAAATTATATTAATCCGTGTTATACTTATTTTTAGGCACGCTGTTATGGATTGCATATATTAGCGTGTTTTATATTTTGAATCTTCAACAATATGGCTTCATCTTTTCTATTTTGTTGACAATTGGAGCCATCAGTGCAGGTGTGATGTATATTTACGTTCTTTTGGAATCGTGCTTTAGCTCGGATATGAAATACATGTTAGAAACGGAAGAAGAAAGTGAAAATATGAAAACTTTGATTCATAAAATCATTTCCACGCCACCTAGTATCTCCATTGTAGGAGAGTGCTGGCATAACGAAACCAGAACACGTGTGGTAAGTTATACCGATGCTAATGGAAATTCACAAACCCGTGTAGAAACATATCAAGAGAAAGTTACCACTTGGTCAGGAGTAGATGTATTCGGAATTAGATCTTGGCATGACAATACTGACCTTTCGCAGTTCAATTCTCTTGAAAATGTTAACAAAACGCAACGCTTAAGATTCCATAAAACTTATGATACAGCAGATGAAGAAAGTGAGCAAGCCTTTAGAAAGTTTAAGAATGATTTTGATAACGAACATAGAAATAAAGATGTTTATTATAGCTCGCATGTAAATTTTGAAATTAATGGTTTCAAAGAGCGTGTATTATTTCATGGGAATGAAGGTAAAAACAAACCCTTTTGGATGAACTGTGGATGCTTTTGTCTGTTAACGTTACTCCATTGTTCTTGGCCTTTCAGATTGTGTTTAAGATACTCCACAGATAAACAAGAATTTACATTTAGTAAACTAATTTCAATTAAAGATGAAATAGTGTTATTACAACATCAATCTTCTACGACAAATGCATCATATGATTATGAGATCCATCCCACATACTCTCCTGCGAGTGCTCCTCCAATAACAAGCTATCCTAGTGTAGAGACTAATGCGACATGTGTCGAGCACAGCAGCAATCACGAATCAACAAGACATCAACAAGCTTCAGTTAACTTTCACCTTCAAGGTGTTTATTATAACCCTCAATCTCATCCCCCTTGTTATACGATACCAGTGAGTAATCAGCCAATTCGACATAATTTTGCCCAACCTAGTATTCTTCCCCCATCTTATGCCGAATCGTGTGAAAATCATCGATAGTTAAAGTTACTAATAAACGTTTTTCGGTAACTAATGTAGTATCAAATGGATATTAAGTATGTAATTGATATAGTGAATAACTTTGATATACCAAGAAAAATAAAGGATGGATAATACTTTGTTTGTTTTTAATTTTTAAACTAATAAAATATTTTCTTGTGTCTTCAATTTTATCTTTTAAGTAAGTTATTTGATATCTTATACTTATCAGACTTTAGTCTGCAAATAATCAGACATCAGGAAATATGAGTAAAAACTCATAAGCATCTCACAAAAAAAACCTTCTGTCAAATATAAATAGAAATATCTTAAATGTTAAATTCGAAACAATGCTGAAATTCAAATTTTTTGATCCATGTATCGACTATACTGTAATTTTTCTTTCTTTTCTGCTATAATCTCCTAATCCTTAGCTATAAAATTTTTTTCTAAAATTTTTCACCTTTGTTACGAACTTTTTATCATTATGTCACCATTTGCCGCCATGACTAATATAGTAAATCCTATGTATAAACGTTGTATCCGTGACACGATAGCTCAGTTTGATAAAGACAATACCGCAAAAGTAACTCGCGCGCTTACTCGAAATTATTCTTATTTTTACTTGCAAAAAAAAAAGTGTAAAAAAAATGGTGGAATTTCATAATAAAAACAAACAAGCTCGAAGATCAGGGTAAATGTTCTGATCCAAATGTTTTAGTATTTATGTAGCCAATTGATAAAATTTGCTTATGCAAGAGTGGAGTTTTTCTTTATCTGTTTATTAGACCAGACAAAAAAGTATAGTAGAGCTATTGTTCTAGAGATATGACGTTTACAAAATAGCTGAAAATGCTAAAAACGTGCTAACTCAGCAAAAATAGGCAGACATAATAAAAATGAAAACGTTATATCTTTGGAACAATAGCTCTAAAACTTACAAACCATAACTTTTTCGAAAATACTCAGATAGATCAATCTTTTACACTCGTTTGTTTTAACTGAAAATATTCTGAGAAATTGCTGACGTCATCTGAAAACAACAAATGCATAAGATTTTTAAAGGGGAACTGAGGGCAAGGTAACAACTTTGTCTTAAAAGAAGCTCCTTTTTGAGCTCCTTTTTAAGCTGAACAAGAAAATAGTAACCAAAAATGGCAAAAAAATATTGTTAGCCCAGGTAAAGCATTTGTTTAAATTAAAAAAATAAAAATGTGACTTCACAGGTGCGAATATTTATGTTGAAATATGCTGAAATATGACCACAAATGACTATAGAAAGGGTATTAAAAATAAAAATGAAACATTGATTGCTTTAAGGATTTAAAAAACTATGAGACTTAATTTTTTTAAAATTCTTCGTATATTTACTTACAAAATTTAGTGAAAAGCAGTTTATGTATCATACTCAATTCATATCTACGTTTTTGTCTCGCACCTGCAACGTCACAAACTCGAAAATTTTAAAAACTTTAAAATGCTATAACTTTCACAATCTTTGTTTAAACTGAAAAAATATTTTATGTACGATAAATGTAAAAATAAAACATCAAACTTTTAGCCCTCAGCTCCCCTTTAATAACTTTTTTTCCATCTCCTTTTTGAGCTTGATTCAACTAAACCATTTATTATCCGCACGGCTTTTTGCCGAAGCGGATTTTAAAATCGATGTTGTTCATGCAGAGTCAAAAAATCAGGATCTTTTTTAAGGAGATAATCAAAATCTCCGCAACATCTCCACAGTCTCCGCAATTCCAAGCTTATGGATTTCCTTATAGAATCTGTTACCGTATCTCTGTTATTTTTAACTTTTGTTTACAAAAATAAAAATAAAACTGAAACAAAACAAGCAGAGAACTGGAGAAGACAGCCAAGCAGTTATTATTGGTGTCATAAAATTTGGTAAGTAACCACTCAACTTAGACTGTGAGTCTTTTACTGTGAATCTTT
>JAYJMI010114654.1:0-10806 GCA_036873855.1 Sarsia tubulosa
AAAAGCATTAAACTATCTAACCCCGTATGAATTTTTGGCGGGAAAGCGTGTGTCGCTTATGCTGTGCATCTAGGCTATTGGTAAATTGTTTGAACTTTTTCTTATAATATGAATATACGTTTTAAACTTTAGTTATATAAATAAAAAATCATATTTTATCTAAAGCTAAATAATTAACTGACCAATTAACAAATAAACTCTTTCTATCATCTAGAAGCCATGTTAGCATTTATTTTTTATATTCTGATAACTATCATGTCATACGCCATTAATCGATGGAAACATATTGCAGTGTTGTTTATAGTTTTTACAACACTGCATTTACTCTTTGCGGTGCAATACCACCAGCAGAGCCATTGGTTAAATTTTTCAAATATTAAGCAGGCGACTTCTAGCCATCTACATCAACACTTCGGCGTATCTAATAGCCAAAGACAGCTAGCGCAACAAACACAAAACAATACTTGTTCGTTAATAACAGTTATTGGTCAATACAAGCAAGCACCTATTCCAAGTGAATGTAGTCAAGAATTATCGAACTTAATCACAGCGACAGATAGCGTAGGTCAATGTGATTCCCCGCTATTGCACAGTCCGGGCTACCTAACTCTCGCACTAGAGTTCGCGGTAGCGGAATACTCAGCGCCTATTAGCCAATTCAGCAGTTATCAAGACTTTTACAATGTTGTCTCCATCACGGCACATGCTCGTGCCCCCCCCTCAAACATTTACCTTGTAATGTCAATAATGTAAATGTGTAAGTTGCGATGTCCATTTAAATAGATAAAAACTAGTCAATGGTTCAAAGCAATCGTCGGTTATCTCACTGAAATTTTTACATTGCTGGTTTTAGTCATAATTAATGTTAGTTATATTGATTTTATTCCTGTAGGTAACTCATACAGATTAAGTCAATAATATCCATAACTACCATATTATATATAGCTTTTATATTGTGACATTTACAAGATTAAACTCCTATAAATTATTTATTTTAGTAAAGTTTAAAATATCTGTTTGCGTCTATGTTTTTAAATGTATCGTATTCTTATGTCTGTTTTATATACCTCTTTGCTATATATTGATGTGATGTATTGTTTAATTTCAAAGCGTAACAGAATCGCCTTTACTCACATATTACTATCGATAGATGCATGTCTACATACATGCTTATTTAAGGTTTATTCATGAAAGTTTCTCATTCATTTTTACTGTTCTCACTCGTATTCAGCCCTTGGTCCCTTGCAGAAAAAAGGCAGTTATCCAGTCATGAACACGGTAGCGCTCATCTCAACATTGCCATCGATCAGGAAACGCTGGTTGCCGAATTAGAATCCCCTGCTATTAATTTATTGGGTTTTGAACATAAACCACAAACTAGCGATGAATTGAATATGCTGAAGCAATTAGAGTCACAGTTTTTGCATAACCAACAATTGCTTCACTTCAATCCAGAAGCAGACTGCAAACTGATCGCTACCAATTTTCAACTGAATCATGACGATGAGCACGATGACAAAGATCATAATGCCGATGAGGCTATGTCAAAAGAAATCCATAGCGCAATTGTCGCTCATTGGAAATTTAATTGTACGGACCCTAGCGCTTTATCGCGACTCACTTTTGGTCTCATCAAACAATATGAACACCTTGATAAAGTGAAACTTGAATATATAGGGCCTAACCGTCAAGGCAGCTCTATTCTCAATAAAGAAAACAACAGTGTGACTTTCTAAACTGACAAAGTTAACTTCTTTCTAGGTCTGAACTCCTTGATCCTAGAAAGAAGCTTAACGGTTAGCACTTCACCAAACATGTTCATTTGAGGTCTCTATGTCACTTTTTTTACAGATTACCCAAGCAAATTTTCGCTGGCCAAAACAATCCGCAGACTGCCTATCCATTCAGCAACTGCAATTAAAGATGGGTCAATCACTGTTCATCCATGGCCCAAGTGGCTGTGGAAAGTCGACCTTGCTCAACCTTATTGCCGGTGTCATATCACCAACAAAAGGTACAGTTTCTGTATTACCCGAAATACAAAGTCGAATAAATAAAGCCAATCCAGATCAGTTACGCGCCGACTATATCGGCTATATTTTCCAGCAATTTAATTTATTGCCCTTTCTCAACGTGATCGACAATGTGCTATTAAGTTGCCAGTTTTCAAAACGAAGAACGCAAAACACACTACAACAGTTCGCTACATTAGAACAGGCAGCCCAATACTGGCTGGACGCATTTAATATCGATAAAACCTTATATCGCCAGCCCGTTAACCAATTGAGTATAGGTCAACAACAGCGGGTCGCTGCGGCGCGCTCACTGATTGGCCATCCCGCTCTCATTATTGCGGATGAACCCACATCAGCATTAGATGACGAAAACGCCCAGCACTTTATTGATACCTTGATCAAACATTGTAAAGACATCCAAAGTTCGCTTATTTTCGTCAGCCACGATCTGCGTTTAGCCAATCACTTTGATCAACAGTTTTCATTAGCGACGCAACAAAAACAGACTCAAAGTACACCGCCGTCCCAAATTGAACCGCTGCTGACTGAAATAACGCAGGAGGCCTCATCGTGAGTCATTTTATGCTCGGATTAAAGAGCTTACTCAATCGACGTCTAACCGCCAGCCTGACTTTGTTAATGGTCGCATTAAGTATCTGCTTGTTACTCAGTGTCGACCGAATACGTTTGGACATACGCAGCAATTTTGCTAACACTATATCAAATACTGACCTTATTATTGGCGCCCGTACAGGGAAGCTCAATCTATTGCTCTATTCTGTATTTCGTATTGGTGATGCCAGTAACAATATCACTTGGCAAAGTTACCAAGACTTAATCCAGTCCAAAGAAGTCGCTTGGTCTGTGCCTCTCTCTCTCGGTGATTCACACAAAGGTTATGTTGTTCTTGGCACCACTGAAGATTATTTTACTTATTATCAGTACGCCAACCACCAACCCTTACAGATAGTACAAGGAAAAGCGTTTAACTCACCTTATGAAGTCGTTTTGGGCAATAAAGTCGCACATAAAATGAATTATCAGCTCGGCGATGAGATTACGTTATCCCATGGTACAGGTAGTACCTCATTCGAACAGCACGATGATCGTCCCTTCCGTATTGTGGGTATCTTGGCACAAACAGGTACACCTATCGATCGCACTTTGCACATCCCCTTAGCCGGTATGTCTGCACTGCATGTTAACTGGAAAAACGGCGTCAAAAGATCCAATAAAAAAATATCTTCAGATCAAGCTCTAAACTATGACTTAACTCCTAAAGCCATTAGTGCCGCGCTGATTGGAATGAACAGTAAAATTGATACTTTCCGCTTCCAACGCACGGTCAATAAGTATAGTGAAGAGCCTTTAATGGCCATTATTCCCGGCGCGGCTCTGCAAGAACTATGGCAAATCATATCCTCCGCAGAAAATGCCTTATTCGTTGTGTCGGTGATGGTAGTGATCAGTAGTTTGCTCGGCATGATGACCGTTATTTACGCGGGACTAAACGAAAGGCGTCGTGAAATTGCCATCTATCGTGCCTTAGGCAGCAGGAAATTGGTCATCTATCAGTTGCTCTTAACTGAAGCACTTTTTTACGGGGTAGTAGGGACGCTTCTGGGTGCCCTACTACATTATCTATTATTCTTAATCGCTATACCCATAGTGCAAACGTATTTTGCAATCAGCTTGAGCTTACATTTACCCGACACACGTATGTACTGGGTATTACTCGGCTTTATAATCACAGCTTTAATGGTTGGGTTCTTCCCAAGTGTTAGAGCTTATCGCCAATCACTTGTTGATGGTCTAAAGGTAAACACATGAAAAATAATATGCTTAAACTTCTCCTCTTCGTCTGCTTTAGTGTCACATCTCTATCGAGTTATGCCGTCGATAACCGCTACAAAAGTATTATGTGGGATGTATTAATGCCCCCCGATTATGATATTAGTGTGCTAGAAGAGAAAATCATCAATAGCTATGCTGATGTTGATTTAATCGCCGATGAAGAGAAAGCTAACGAACTCGATGAAAAACTAAAACGCCTAGGGGAATCCGCAACCGTTGTCGATAAACTGGCACAACAAGAGATAAAGATACCGGGATTCGTCGTTCCCTTAGAAATGGAGCAAAATAAAGTAAGGTCATTCCTATTAGTCCCCTATTACGGAGCTTGTATTCATGTTCCGCCGCCTCCTTCTAATCAAATCATTCACGTCACTGCCAAACCTTTTGATCTAAAAAGTATGTACGACCCTGTTTGGGTATACGGCAAAATGAATATTGAACAGACTGATTCTGAATACGCCGTGGCGAGTTATCAAATTGATGCGGTTAAGATCGAAGATTATGAGATGCCAAGTCCCTAAGCAGGTTCTTGACTAAGCGCGGCTATTGATTAAACGTACGCATAGATTAAGCATTGGTTTTAAGTAACCTTAGGCTTTTTCGTCGCTCAGGGTATCAACATTTGGCGGAACCAAAACAGGAATAGACAGAGATATCAGCGCCTATGTATGCACTGATATCTCTCTGTAGCTGTAAAGCCACATTCACTGGCAGCGAGTGGACGTAAAAACACGCCACTTACTCACTCAGTTTGTGTAACTGAAAGCCCTTTCTATTATCTTCCACTCGATAACCCAATTGGACAAGCTGCGTGCGTAATACATCGGATGTTATCCAGTCTTTAGATTGTCGGGCCTGCTCCCTTTGCTCTGCCAGATCAAGCACTTGCTGGGGGATCTGCGACGTCACAACAGCTCTATTCAAATCTAAGGCCAATACCTGATCAAACCCACTAATGGTCGCTTTTTTATTGGCATCATCTTCATCACTTTTAACTAATGCCCAAAGAACAGCAAGCGCTTGAGGCATTTGTAAATCGTTATTAACGTGTTCAGTAAAGAGATTAACATAACGCGAGATAACCTCCCCACCATCTGGCCAGCTATTCATAGCACGCCTCAATCGTGATAGGGCTTTAGCCGCAGCTTCTAACGCCTGATAACTGAATTGTAAGTGACTACGATAATGGCTGGTCAGTGTTAAATAGCGATAATCTAAAGCATTAAACCCTTTATCTTCTAAGTCTGACAACAATAGTGATGTCACCGATTTTGATATTTTCTCTTCCCCCAGTTGCAAGAAATAGCCGTGCATCCAAAAATTTGCCGGCTGGATACCGTGGCGACCTTCACATTGTGCGATTTCATTTGTGTGGTGTACCGGGATATGATCTTCACCACCGACATGAATATCAAAGCGCTGCCCTAAATACTTTTCAGACATCGCTGAACATTCAATGTGCCAACCTGGGAATCCTTCTCCCCAGGGGCTAGACCATTGCATTTGTCGTATTTCACCTCGGCTAAACTTCCATAATGCAAAGTCTGTCAGCTGCTTTTTCTCTGCCACATCAACCCTAATTCCCCCTTGCAAACCCGCTATATCTAAACGGGCTAAATGACCATAGCGAATACCTTTACGCCGCAGCTGCTGCGTATCAAAATACACGCCATCGTCAGTCACATAAGTAAAGCCGTTCTCTTCTAGTGCTTCGATATAGGCAATTTGTTCTGCGATATGCTCTGTTGCACGGCACAGTGTCGTCGGTGATTTTATTTGCAGTTTTTGCAAATCCTGCAAAAACGCTTGCTCAAAGTAAGCGGCAATCTGCCAGGCCGTTTTACCGGTACGCCGCGCGCCCTTCTCCATTTTATCTTCCCCTTGATCAGCGTCAGAGGTTAAATGACCCACATCCGTTATATTCATCACATGATTTAGTTCGTAGCCATTAAACTCCAAAGTTCTCCGCAAAATATCAACAAACAAATAACTACGTAAGTTTCCGACATGGGCATAGTCATAAACAGTAGGTCCACATGCATAGAGTGACACGCGATTATCTTGCTTCGCAGTGATCGCTGAAAAGGGATAGACCCCACGACGGTAAGTATCGTATAAACGAAGGGTAGTATTCGTTTTTAATAACATAATTATATCCTCAAAAATGGGCAAAAAATGGACAAAAAAAAGGCCGTTAATCTAAATTAACGGCCTTAAGTGTTTAGGTGGAAACGCGCTTTTTGTGGTCAATCAGGTTTAAATAACGCGAAAGTACCCAGTGCAACACTGCGGCCGTATAGACGACAGCAACAAAGTTTGGCAGCTGAGTGTTGATCAAACGAAAGCTGGGTCAGTATTTCGCGCACGAGGAACCGAATAACCATTGATGGACGCGCTCCGGCATTAGTGAGCAGCGCTGCAGGTGAAGTATTGACAGCCCAAGTAAACAGTTGCCACTGGGGAATAATTGTCTGTATATCAATGGCACTACGCATTGGTTATCTCATGATCGCTATAGATGGAAGGCGTAGCATTGAACTCACCCCTTTATACGCCCTTTATACGCCCTTTATACTGCCGATTAAAGCATAATATGTTAACTATTACTATTGCCATGGCGACACTCATTAAATCGCCCCGCCATTATTTTCGTGGTCATTTAACAGATAAGTAAAACCACACTTGTGCGGCTAACTCCCTCAGTTTTCACACTTGGTATTTCACCACTAAGCGACTCAAACTATCACTCACCAAGGTCAAATGACCGCTCTGCTCTCTGGCGAGTAATGCGCGATCAGCCGCTTTTACCGACTGCTCTTGTACCCGCGAGATACTTTGTTGCACTTGATCAGCACTGTGAGATTGCAACTCAGTTCCCGCCGAGATCTGTTGATTAATCTGATGAATTTTACTAATGATTAATTCTGTATCTTGTAACTTTGTCGCCACTTGCTGCATCCGTTCAACCGACATTGTCGCTTGGCTTTGTTGGCGTAGCATTGACTCTGTTACTTCTGCTGTAGAGCGACCTAAAGCGCTAAGGATATCGCGAATTTCTCTACTTGACTGCCCTGTACGTAAAGCAAGCTGTCGCACCTCATCAGCGACTACGGCAAAGCCACGCCCACTTTCTCCTGCACGTGCCGCTTCGATCGCAGCATTTAAAGCTAACAAGTTTGTCTGTTCCGCTATCGAAATAATAATGTTGAGTACCGACTCAATATCTTTTGAATCTTTGTTGAGTTGGGAAATAACGACAGATCCCTCACCAGCCTGCTTTGACAGGTAGTGTAAACTACCTTGTAGCTCCATCATATCCTGCATGCTTTCGTTGACCACTTGTTGCCCGTCAACCACTGCTGAAGAGGCTTGTGTAACCTGATTACCCACTTGTTGTAATGAGCGTAGTAAATCATCGATCACCTTAATTGCCGCTTCAGTTTCCGCCCCTTGCTTTAATGTGCCGCTGTGAATTTTATTAGAAAACTGAGTAATTGTGGCACTCACATTTTCAACCTGTAAAACTTCTGCCCGAATTTCCTGTACCAATTCCAACAAAAACCCTCGCAATTTATGAGAGCAATTTGCTAATTGCTTCAGCTCCAATAATGAGGTTTTATCATCCAGAGGTTGAGAAAAGTCACCACTACTTAAGGTTTCTAAATACAGAGTGACACGATGGATACCTAACATTACTTGACGTTGCGCCATGGTCGTTATTAAACCCGTGATAAACAGTAAAAAGATAAAAATACCAAGCGCAATAAAGACCTGCTTTTCAGTTTCACTTCGTACTTCGTCAATAAAGCCTTTACTCTCTTTAACCCTGATTTCAAGTTCATGCGTTAGCAGTGACACGTGTTTTTGCGCCTTTGTGCCTAGGGTAATCGACTTTGTGGTATTTTCTAGCTCTATCAAATAACGTTTCGACAAGCTGGCTAACTCATCGATAATCTCAACCCCCGCATCCATACTTTCAAGATGACTTTCTGGCTCATTATTAATGGCTGACAAATTAAGTAAGGCTGCAAAATCATCTTCTTCCACCGTTGAGTCAACCCCTAGTAACGGCAGTCCCTTTAGCTTTTTTATCAGCTCATCGATTTGCTGGCTATTCAACACAATGCTTTGCTTTAGGGGAGTTGAGGGTATACGAAAATACCGATCACGCTGTAGAATACGAATGCTAACTCGTTGTAGAATTTGTACCATAACAGCGGTTAATTGATCAGCTGCTGCGCGATTGGCAGTATTTCTACCTAGCGCAATATAATCGTTTAAGGAATCTAAAGTGGCTAATGTTTCCCGCTCGTTTTGACTGATGAGGTTTTGCAAGTCGCCCGCTAATTTACCCGCTGCCCGCAACTCCCCTTCCATGCTATTTTCCAATGCCTGCACTGCCGGATTCAACGCGAGCTGCAACGGATCCGGTAACGCCTGGATTGATCCCGTCACATGATTAGCAAGAAAATGCTGCGCCACACTTAAATCTGATATATCTCCTGTTTTTAAATAACTATCGATCAGTAAACGGGTTTTAACCGATATGCTTTCAGCCGTTTCAAAATACAGTTGGTTCAGTAAAAAGGGCGCTTGTAACTGTTTTATCCCCCAATAAACACTGATGGCGACACCCGCCATAGCAATAATAAGTAATCCTGTGGTTAATCTTGTCAACGAAGACAGCCGCATACATCGTTACTCCTACAAGTTCAGCCAACACCTTTTGCTCTTGCCAAATCAATGCATCCATTAGCATGAATACCGCCTAGGCAGAATGTATTTATTCAGAACTTTCACTTTCCACCCATTGAGCTAAAAGTTTCTAAGTTAACGACTCATACCATTGAGAGCGGCTAAACAATCAGTGCCTGACTTAAAATTTGTTATAGCTTAGTAAGCTGGCATGACACTTTCGTGAAGTTTTTAGTCAAATAAGATGACATTTATCCTCCCTATTTTGTGGTAATTCTGTAACATGTAGCCCTTCATTTTTGGGAACCTATTTCATGACTATTTATACTTGGTTATCACTACTCGCTATCTGCTGTTTAGGCGCTGTATCTCCGGGCCCCAGCTTAGGTGTCGTCTTAAAACAAACCCTACACAACGGTCGAAGCCACGCTTTAGTGGCAAGCTGGTTCCACGCATTGGGAGTGGGTCTTTGGGCCTTTGCCACCGTGTTTGGTTTAGCGATAGTCGTCACAGAGTCCGCCACCTTATTTAACGTGATCACTTGGTGTGGTGCCGGGTACTTAATTTGGATGGGTATTCAATCTTTGCGCGCAGCGAAGGGAGTATCTCGGTTTGAAGTCGGAACAGCCTCTAATCCCTCCTATTGGCAAGCAGCAACGGAAGGGGCAATGATATCCCTGCTTAATCCTAAGTTAGCGATTTTTTTATCGCTTTATTTTCCCAATTTGTATCAGCTGAAGCGACCTTAAGTGATCAGCTAATCATGATAGCGACAGCAACTTTTGTCGACGGTTTTTGGTACACCTTAGTGGCTTTCATTTTTGCGACGGGACCCGTTTTAAAATGGCTGCAACAAAAAAATGATTGGGTGAATCGTGTCAGTGGAATTATCTTTATTGGCTTGGCGCTCAGAGTCCTTACGTTATCTTAGGGAGTGCGTCGCACTAATTAATATGCCGTACTTACCTCGTAACTAATGTAGAGTCGCTGTAAAATTTGAAGCAAAACGCGCCTATTTCTGTTAGCCATTTACGTTAAATAACACGTTGTAAACATTCATAATATACGCTCAAAAAAAAGGCAGTGGTTGTTAAAACACACTGCCTTTTTTCTTCTATCGCTGGGATTTTTATCAACGAGGCTTTTATCAACGAGACTTTTATCAACAAGGCTTTTATCAAAAAAGATTTTAATGATACTAAAAACAACAAACTCAAATGAAAGATCAAATCGCCTGCACTAAGACTTCATTTTTGCATGCCTAACATCACCCAATTTAAAGGTACTCACGTTCCCTTCCAACTTTTGAGAAAGGCCACCCAGCGCTTCGGTCGCCGCAGATATTTCTGAGATAGAAGCCTGATTCGTTTCTGTCATCTCTCGTATTTTCTGCACTTCATTATCAATACCCTCACTATCTGAGGCTTGCTCTGCCACCGCTTGCTCCAGTTCATTCAACTGTGCTAAAGAAGCCATTGCACCTTCATTTAAATCACTCAAGGGCTGTACCATTTCTCTAATTAACAACACCCCTGCTTCCAGCTCTTCACGACCATTACTGATACGTTGTACCGAAATTTCAGTTTCATTGTCCATAGCATCGATCACTTTGTTTATTTCTTCAGTGGCACTGCCAGTAGGCGATGCAAGGTTCCTCACTTCATCTGCAACCACCGAAAAGCCTCGCCCTGATTCACCTGCTCTAGCCGCCTCAATCGCCGCGTTTAAAGCCAGTAAGTTTGTTTGCTCAGCAATCTCTCTGACGGTCGTCACAAGTGCACGTACAGATACAGAACGCTCCCTTAATGTTTCAACGGCATCCGCAGAGCTTTTAATAGAACCAGAAATAACATCAAATTCAGTGGTCGCCTTTTCAATTAAATGCTGACCTTTAGATGCCAGTGTTTGTGCCTGCTCTGCTTGCTCTTTCGCCGATGAGGTAGTCTGAGATGCTTTTAGGCTCTGCGCAGAAAAATGCCCCACTGTACCGGCGATGCTTTGTACCGCATTAAGCTGAACCCCTGCCAAATCTGCCATCTGCTCCACAGAGTTATCCAATTGATCTGATGAACCACGTACTTCCATTGCAGAATTACATATAGAGGAGATCAAACCGCTCAACTCGCAACTCATCAAGGCAAAAGACTGTAACAATTGACTCACTTCCCCCCTATGTCAGACTAGTTGTCGCCTCTAATATTTATTAGAGGTAATCACAAATGAGTAAAAAATTTAGTAATAC
>JAYJMI010114765.1:0-10804 GCA_036873855.1 Sarsia tubulosa
GCTACGTTGCCATAGTAACTGTCTTCTTCACAATCAGAACATTTGAAAAAATTATCCATTCCTGCAAGAGTTATTTTTATAAATATAGATAATTGGAGTATCATTTAAATTTTCCATCCGAAAATATTCAAGATTATATCTCTTCTTCTTTTTTGAATTTAGAAAAATGTTAGTAAAAGCTCAGCTACAGTTTTAACACAATTTATTCTTTATAAATATGCTATATGATATAAATAACGAAATGTCTTTAAGATATAAGTTAGGTGAAACCATTTTGTGAAACCAAAAAAAATACAGACTTGTCAACTTTGAAACTTTGTGAAAAAGCTCAATCGCTTCTTATTTCCTTTTGTTTAACAATTTTGAAATACAAATATTTCAAAACCTTCGCATAGAAATTGCTACTGAAGTGGTCATTTTTCATTTTACAAAGTTTAAGTAGGGATTAATTATTTTGAAACAAAAACCTGAGTAAGTCCCTTTAACACTTTAACCATTTAACATAAATAAAAGAATCAACACAACTAACCAGCGGCGTTCTTGACTTCTTGGCCAGGTAGTTGAGCTAAGATATAAATTAAACTTCATATTATTAAAAGAAAAGATGAACAATCTTACTAGTTACAAAAGATACAAAATACTAGTTTTAAGATACAAAATATTTTTTAATAGTTCTATTTTAGGTATGGTGGTCTCTACCTTTCTTGTTTTCTGCTTTTCCATTGACATGTTACTCAAACATTTTATCACTAAAAAATAAATCTCTAGCAATAAAAAATAATCAATGCAAATAAAAGGAATATGATAAAAACACTTACATGAGTATCGGTATTTGGATAAAGTGTTATCTGTCAGCGCAATAATATATTGACTCGTTTTACCAGTGTTTGAACGGCATGCCAAACGAATCGGTTGATTGTCGCCAACATTACGCCTAAACTTTCTTGTTTTTACTCCAATCTTACAAAAGAAAAAAAAAGTGTTTAATTGCAAAATAATAAATTGGCTATCACGTGAGAAACTAAGCACTCTAATTGGTGATCATATAAAAAATAAGCAACCTGATTGGCTATCAAGTAAAAAGTCAAGCACTGCTATCGGCAATGAGGTAATTTTAACTTCTTAGCGAGTACAATAAGAGACAGGGAAAACATTTTTTACATCAGTTTTAAGTAAGTTTATATAAGAGAAAATATATACCTGTGCATTATTTTTACCATATGTTAATTTGTCGTATGAAAATAAAGCGTATGTTTTAATTCCATCAGACGCCACAATTGTTTGAAACTCGTTGATTTTCTAAATAATTAAAAAAAATTAGTTTATTTGCTAATAGCCAATAACAAAATTTAAGGTCATTTGGAGCATGGAAATATATTTAAGTATCTCTCTATTGTAGATATGCAGGTATGTTAAAATTATGTTTTTCTAGATAATTCATGCTGAATATCAATGTAATAACTTTATAAATACTATAAATTATATTATCTGTCTTAGACTTCTTTTGCATCAGCAAAATTGCTAACCTACGAATATAGACCACGCATGCACATTAGCAGGAAAAGCTATCTGGGAAAAAGACTGGGAATAAGTATTGTTTACCGAGAATAATTTTTTAGTAATAAAAAGGACGTTTTTTAAAAAGAATATTTTTTTAGTAATAAAAATTCTAGTGCTAAAGCGCATGCGTTTCGTAAATTCTGTAAAGGCTTAGAAATGATTTTTGTGCGAATGTTGATAGACTCTAGAAAGACGTGTTTTTCGTAAAGGGTCTATATCGTAGGCTACAAAACTGCTAGTAAAAGAAAGTTAGTTATTGGTCAAACAATTTAAAAAACTATTTACTGCAATGTCTTTCAGAAACAATGGCATATATTTTGGCGCCAACCATGACACTACAAAACTTCTATCACGTGACGGAGTAAAAGTGCTATCACCAACAGCCTCTGATACTCTTGTAACATCAGAAGCTGTTAGCAATCGGTAGTAGATCCCAGAGTTGTTATTTTGTTTGTTCAGTTTTACGTCTGACCAGTAAGAAAGTATAGAAATATCAGGAAAATCATCCCAATCGATGTTGAAGATTTGACCATCACATTCGTCAGCAAATATAGCACCATTAACACTTATCTGTAATAAAGATAGTTTATAGCCTGTATTGATGGTTGGTTAGGATTTAAGTCATACATTTTCAATCTATATTTGGTAAATACTAAAATATTGCAAATAACTTGGTATTTGTTCCACAAGAATAAACCAAAGCCTTTACATGACCTTTTTTATTGTTAAAAATATTTATCTCTTTGACCAAATATGAGAATATCCAAAAGCTATTATTTTCCTTGATCCTTTTAGACCCTTCTTAATAATAATCTTTTCCCAAACCCTGACCTTAACCCAGAAAAAACTTTTTAAGAACTTTAAATTTGCTTAAGTCATTTCGAAAGTGGCGTCATTCAAAATCTTTTTAAGAAAATATATCTGAGGATAACACTTGCATGAATAGTAGGTGTAGACTAATTTCAAGCTCCTTGTTCTAATAGAAAGTCTAATGTTTCTTATTATCAAATAAAAATATTAACTTACGTAAAATGTTTTGACTAAATCGTCATCGATTTTTACAGGCTGTGGAAGGCGAAATGTTATACATTCATCGTCCCCGATATCTTTGATTTTATCACCTTGTATTCTACCATGCAATAATAAAGAACGACGATCTGGCTGTACGGGAATTGAAGACACTTGCTGACCAGGTATTACATTAATTATAAGCAGTATATAAAGAATACTTATACAAAACATGTTGAATAATAAAAAAAACAATTACTACATTAGCGAAGAAAATTGATATACAAAATAATTATAGTGCTCACTCTATAAGTTTTTCCACTCTACATCTTTATAATTTTTTACACCTTTCTTCCATTGTTAGTTATTTGATAAAAGTTATTATATTTAGAGAACAGTGTTTTCAAGAAATATTATGTGTATTACTTTTACTCATAGAGAGGTAGCAGGAGCTAAATCTTTTACTTATGATGAAGCTCCTTCGTAGAGACCTTTGAATTGACATACTTGTAAGTTCAAATTGCTTTGCTGTGTTTTACAGTATCCGCTATTGTTATTTATGTTCGTAGAAGCTAAATTGTAAATGAAAATAAAGATCAAACAGTGCTTTACCTTACGAGTATTTACGAGTATACTGGTAACATTGCTTATTATGCGTAAAATTGAAGTATTTATAACCTCTAAGATGGAGTGTAATCTTGTAGCATTCGTTTTGAATACCCTTTGATTAAGTTATAAAATAAAATAAATGAATAAAAGAAAATCAAATAGCATTTGTATGTCTATATAATTTACTAATTAATTAAAAAATCTATACATAGATTTCGTACTAATGACAAGGAAAACAACGAATACTAATTAGCCATTGTTATTATTAACAATCTTGTAATTAGTATGTAAAACTATGCAAGTAATACATCAGCAAATGAATACGCTATCATTACGAATCTAAGTCTTGTGAATTTCTGGGTAAGTTAGAAACATTGAAAATCTTGTTTATGTAGTAGATGGAATCATATAATAAACTATAGATTTAGTCGGATTTGAATTAATACAAGATCACGGAAAAGATATTTTACTTTTGTCGTTCAGTCGTCCTTCCTTAATTTATGAAGTCAGTAAGTTTTGTGTCTGGTATTAAAAGCTACTGAATTTACACCAAATACCATTTTCATACTTTTTAAAAAGCGTAACGCTTTTTTTTTCACTATAAGAAACCATTTAAAAGACATTTAATTGAGTTTATGCCTAATCCGGACTTTAAGTCTTACCAATAACTATAAACATATATATATTTAAGCACCGATAGTACAGAATTTGTGATATATCACTGGTTCCTCTTCCCCTTCATGCAGAAATGTGGAATTAATGGGATTCGAACTCCGGTTGTTTAATCGTGCGGTATTCGCTTAATGTGACATAGGTTAATTAAGTGGATAACGGATCATTACGGTCGTGGGTTGTGGGCCGTGGGTTCGAATCCCACTTGGTCCTAATTTCTGCATATCTCTCTATACATAGGATATATCTAGAGGGGCTTCGGATCTTTATGGGGTATCCGCCCTATATATAACTTCAGTTAACCGGATATTGTCGCAAATGGTAATAAGATTATTTGATGCGTAAGTCTAACTCTTACTCTGATAATTGATTCAGGTGGAAGCTTTCATGTGGTGTGTATGAGTATTTTGGTTTTGTAGAGGAGTAATGTTGAAGTTCCAATTAGAACACGGAAAGTTTTTAATGGGTGTAGGTAAATTTAAACAAGTTTTCCTGTATTAATGAAATAGTAGACTAGATAAGTCGTTTTAAAAAAAAGAAAAAGTCAGATATGGGTAGGAAGTTCTCTTGAATATTTCCGTGCCGTAAACTCAAACCCGTATTTCGCGACTTCCGACCGTATTATAAAAGAACGACTTTTCTAAAGTCTATGAAATAGTAGAATAATATTTTTCTAAAAATAAATTTATTTGTAACTTTTGATGTGAATAAACTTGCTGATTAAAATACTAGTAATACAGATCATTACTTGTCATGTCAGCATTATTTTCCTCAGTTGTCCCTGCTTTTTTGAATAAAGAGAGCTGTGCACCAGCGTCACTTGAATGTAAAATGAATGCATTATCGGATTGCTCATCAAAATATAAGCCTATCCCAATCTGTCTCAATAATTATTTGGAAAACAAGCAATCCGCACGAAAATTAGCTTTTTATGGCAAAGTTGAACACCAATTAACGGAGGTACACTACCTTTAATTGATAAAAACTAAATTGGCTGATGGAGAATGGGTTCCAGGATGTAAGACCACGTGGTTTGAACGTTGCCATGACATCCTACGTTTCCTACAGTCTTTCTTGCCAATTGACCAAGTCAGTAACACGGCACTTTACTAATGATTTTATCGTTTTTGTTCACTTGTGGTGATTCAAAAGATAATTTAGAAAGAAGAAAATTTCCGAATATTTATGCTAATATAGTTTGTAGTTGTAGTTTTTCTTGGCATATGAAAATAATGAATTTTTCTAAGTAAGCTTTTTTTTTTCTACGGGGAATTAATGCTACAGAGGTGTAAATTAATGTTTTACTAGGGATTTAATTGAGAAATACGGCATTTTATTCTATTTATATACATAAAAAAATATGTTTTGAACATAAAGAACTACATTCTAGCAAATCTTTAAATATCATACCCTCATTTGTTTTATTCTAACTAGGTGGTGATATTTTATATTTATATTATATTTATATTTTATACGTTCACAGCCTTTACACTAAATATGTGTAGATCCATCATTCTATACTGCCATACTCGTTGAGTAATCCTAAATCATTTTTTTAAAAAATTTTAATGCTGGTGGGTATAAACACTCTGATTATATTAAAGGTACTTATGCACGTAAATCTCAAATTTTAGGGGGTTTTTTACCCCCTATTTTTTATGTGTAGTTCCAAAGAAAATGGCTTTTTTTTACAAAAAATTGTGTTACCTACACATATATTGGGTATGTAACCAAAGTGCTGCTGTAGGCTTATTTCCAAACTCCAGAATAGGATATTTAGCACATTGTTTCCTTGTTAGTTCTACTTTTTATTGAGGAAATTATAAAAAGGATATTTGTCTTTGAAAATTACGTCCATAAGTATCTTTAACCAACCATGTATCTTTATTCACATTCAAATTGAGGATAAGTTTCTTTGGTAGAATAATTGATGAAATGGATTATAAAATACAAAATAACTTTTTAAACTGAACATAAAAATTGGGAAAACGATTTCAATAATACATGCATTTATGTCATCTCCTTTGCTCGCCTACAAAAAAGAGAAAAAAAGAAAACTTACAAATTAATTTACCATAGCGTATAGAAATATGAATGCTACTTTATTTTTCCGTGACTTTTCTTAAAAAATTTTTAAAATTTTCGAAATAAAATAAATAAATGGAATTAATGGAAATTTAGCTTAGTTCTTGTTTTCATTCTAGGTTTGCAAAGGTTTCTAGTCTTTCATTAATCAAATATAATTAAAAATTCAGGACTATTAAATTAATTTACAGGATTGTGAAAATCTGAAATAATATTAGTAAAACATGCACTGATGAAATTCGAATCTTCCAATTTACGCGGAGACTAAAATATGGTCAGGTAATAGTTTAATCTACGATTTGTCAAGTAATATTTTAGTATGATATTGAACCTCCATAAAGGTTCATAATTTATAATATTTACATTAATAAATAGATATAGTCTTTCCTAACATCTAGTTACATATTATTACGAATCACGTAATATCAATCACGTAATATCAATCACGTAATATCAATCACGTGATATCAATCACGTAATACAAACAACCTAATACAAACCACGTAATATCAATCACGTAATATTAAATGGAAACATTACATAGTTTCATCAAAATAGTTTGCACAATATTCTGTTAATCTTCTGTTTCGTTTATAGCTTACTGAACAGAATTCAATAGAATATAGCTTCATGGTTTTGAACTTTGACAGCTTTTTTTTCCATGGCGAATAGCTAACCATTGTCAACCATAACTAACCATAACTAGCATTAGCTAACTATAGCTAACCATAGTTAGCCATTAAACCAGAGCTAACCATTCAACCAGCTAACCATCTTGTTTATCTCCTGTGGTCAATTTAATTTAGTATACTTCGTTATACTATGAAAGAAGCCGTTTCTTTATTGGGTGAACATTTTTTATTCTAACAAGTTAGATCATTCTAACTAAAACCCTGCAGAATGGCCATATTTTCTAGGATCTGATTTAGCATAAACCTTGCTTGGAGATTCTACATATATAGCTTGTAGGGCAGAATATTCAGGCTTTACTTCTAAGTTTATTTCATGTCCGATTTTAGCTAAACCATCTAAAACCTTTTTACGTAAAGGTCTATCGGATTCACCGCCAACTACATTTGGAAATAACTGATGATGAATACGTGGGCGTAAAATTGAACGCCCTAGATCATCGCCGAACCACGTTTTATACATTATACCCTAAATAAGAATAAATGGCACTTAAGGAACTTTTGCGATTTTGTTTATATATTACATTAGGCTTCAAATTGATAAGTCGGGTTAGATTAAAACAGTATAAAATCTTTATCTGCTTAGAATAAGGTACGCCAAAGATATTATTAATTTCATTTCTTCATAAAAGAGTACTATAAGCTAATCTTATTATGCAGGTACATTTAAGACAAATAGTTTTAAAAACGGTAATATTTCAAAGAATATTGACTTCCCTGTTATCAAACCAAATTTACAGTTGTTAAGTTTACAGTTATTATTTAACTGTAAACTTGGTTTAATAACGGAAAGTTGATATTCTCCGAAATATATTACCGTTTTAAAAACTATTTGTATTGAATGTACCTTCATACTATGACACATTCTACTAATTTCGGACTAAAAGCTATTTACTAGAATAATCAAAACGACGCCTTTTATGGGCATAAAACATTGCAAACCATTAACAAGCACGTGCTTACTTGTGCTACCGCTGTAATTATTTTAGGGCCCCCTGATCCTCCAATGACCAGCTTTACATCTCCTTGTCTATCGGTGAATATAACCGGTACCATAGAAGAAACCGGTCTTTTATTTGGTTTTATATAATTTGCTATCGTTGGTGGATAACCAAACCGTGTATTTTGACCGGGTGTGCTAAAATCATCCATTTCGTTATTGTATAAAATTCCAGTTGTTTCAGAACGAAATCCTGCACCATACCTGTAAAATGAAATCAAACAAAAAAAGGTAAAAAAATAATCAACATTTAAAAAAAAATGAAAACAATATAAGACTTAGGTTAAGAATAAATAATATTAGACATTTTTATTAGCTCATTGTAAAGCGGATATAAAGTTATTGGAACCAAAATTGTAGACTTTTTTACGTAATTTTATAGGATAAAATTTTCGATGGTCGCTGTTGTTCGTTTACAAAGTTGATGATTCATAGTTATAGAAAAAAGGTAATTTAGTTTAGTAATCCGCATAATACGGAGGTTATACAAAGTTAATCGTTTCAAACATATCAAAGCTTTATAGTAAACTACATGAGTAAATTGAGGATAAATGATTAGTTTTCCTTATAATAAATTAATGTGTTTAACTTTTCCATTTATTTTTTGTTATGCTCTTTTTCTCTTGTTTATGCTAAATAAATGATTTTATACGTTCGATAAAAATATTCCTTTCAGTTGCGACTAAAAAAAACAGTTTTGAAAACTTAAAGGGAACCTTACCAATCATTAATGGTAGAAGTCAAAGATACCGCATCTCCGTTTGGTGCATATATGCTTAAATGCGTGGTCCCTCTATCAGTAGGAGGTACTACATCAGCACCATAATATGACACGTTATGGGTTTCATCATCTGTGATCTTCAAACGAACTTGGGTACCAACTTTAGAACTAGTCATATTTTCATGCCACTAAAGATTAAAATATATAAATTCATTGTTATCGTTGCTATTAATGATAATCGTTGCTATTAATGATAATTATTCAAAAAGAATTAAAAAATAAAACTTTTAAATTCTATAAAACACCAAGATATATTTTGAAAGGATTCTTTTAGTATTGCATGTAACTCGGAATTACAACAACAAAAACACATACAGAGAATGAAATGGAGCTAAAACTATTTGGTTTTGTTTGATTGTACTTCCTTAATAAGGACTGATCTTGGAAGTTACAGTCGTATCTTTTACAACAAAAGGTCTTTATCAATTTTAAAACCAGATTTTCTTTGTGTATGTAAAAGATGTCGTTTAATATTAAAACTATTACCCTGTCCATTTTGTCTTTATCCAGAAAATCAGGATCACCCGATCGGGTTTTTTGAGCATATCCGAATTTAAATGCTTCAATAATTCTATGATATGTTGTTATTGCTTTAGCGTCATCATTTAAGTCGTCTGCTGTGAAACCATAGCCTATAAAGAAGAAGAATAGTCTTTAATTTCGTATTACTTCGTCAGTAGTGTATTGTCCTGAGCGTTAAAGACCGTTTAGAGGATTGCATTATCTACGTATTTCCGAGCCGTTAATCAATCTCGTATATTGTGACTTTTGACTATATTTTAAAAAACAATATTTTTTAAAATCTACCCTGGTTTGATACATATTTCGATCCATTGAATGTTTTTTTTGTCTACTAGACATTTCACTTATCAAATATTTTCTATATGGAAAAAATTGTTGATCTTTAGAAACTTACTGACTCTCAAACCTTGTCTCTAAGTTATAAACACTTCCCAGTGTATTAAAGTAGAGTTGAAAAGGATACTTTACCGTGTACGGTCTCACATGTCATACCTCTAAGAATGTTTAATATATGTGTGAGGATTGGACCAGCAGTTGGTGACGGCATTGTATGTAACATCATGTCGCCATATTCATCAACCAACACATTTCTATTGATGACTTTATAATTTGCTAAATCGTCTAACGTGATTATACCGCCTGCATCTTGGATGTCTTTAACAACATTCTCGGCTAAAGATCCCGTATAAAAATTGTCGGGATTATCTGCTATTTTCTTTAAAGTATTTGCTAGAGGAATATTAATAATTGGTACACCAAGTTCTTTCAATACCCCATTTTCATAGATCAGTTTTCTAGATTGGAAAATAATAAAATTGCTATTTTACATTTCTCTAGTGATATAAAACAATAGTTCTCGTCCTCAGAGAGTATTTTTTCACAGATCGGCTCCGATATTATTATTATTATTATTAGAAATAGGAAAGAAGATAAGAGGTTGATAATTCAATACGCTCCTACATTGTTCTGATAGTCACATATATTTTTGAATTATATGAGCTTTCATTTAGAAAATATCCTTCGATATTTAGTATTATGTACTATGAATAGAGACTAGCCTATGGCCGCGGTCACACTGCATAATTTTAAACTTGCTAAATCATTGTTGCTATGTGAACAAGCAAAATTTAAGTGTGACCGCTTTAGCTAGCCTATTATACTTGTAAAAATTTGCTAAATAAATATAGCAGATAAAAATCACGCTGAAGGGCATGATTTTTCGTTGCTAAATAAATTTGAAACAATAGACCATGTTTTTTATCTATTATTATGTAGAAAATGAGTTTTTATTTTAAGTTTTCCAGAAAACTTTTTATAAAAAAAAGTGAAGCTTGCTTGTTGAACGTAAAAAGATATTTTAAAAAATAAGAAAAAATGGAAAATCATTATCAAGATTACATTAATTATGTAAATTATTATCGAAGCGTGTACGGGCCAAGCTTCCCGACTCCTTCATTTGAAAATTGGGTGAATTATGGAAATCCATCAGCCAGTAGTAGTAGCCAGTCTATCAGCCAGTCTATTGGTAGTACTCAAGAAGTAAATGACGCCGATACAACAAAAAATATTTTATATGATGATAATGAAAGTGTATCGAGTATGAGTTCGACTGGGAGTAATAAACAAGCCAGATGGACAAGAAAACAAACCGATGCTTTGATATCAGCGTGGAAAGAAAAGATCAAGGACTTGGAATCTTGTCGTTCACATGAAGTATGGGTTTTAATACAAAATGAAGTAAACAAGCAAGGGCCGGAAAAAAGTCTCCTTCAATGCAAAAATAAACTTCGAAATCTAAAGGGAAATTATAAAGTCGCAAAAGAAAACAATAAGAAATCGGGATGTTCACCCAGCTTCCCACCCTATTTCAACGAAATT
>JAYJMI010115209.1:0-10790 GCA_036873855.1 Sarsia tubulosa
AAATGATTTTAAAGTATAATTTAATTTGTTTTATACCGAACCACCTTTTCACTTACATCAATAAAATTTTGTTCCCTGTAAAATTAATTTCATTTTTTCGCAAATTAGTTTTCCAACACGGATTTATAATATATTTATTTTTATATAAGTATCATTGAAGTAGTAGTATTATTGAAGTTATATTTTTTGTATTACATTTTAACACCAATATTTTTGCAATAATGATCACTGTTATTTTGTTGGAGATAATGAAAAATATTTTAATATCAAGTTTTGTAGTATTATTACTTTCCTTAAAAATTTGTAGTACTATAGTAACTCGAAGACAAATAATTATTTGAAAATATATAGATACCAACCATATATGACACAACTAAATGAGTTGCAGATCCTGAACCTAAAACATAACAGTAGCCAGGGTTAGACTAGAGTGTTTTACAGTACTGGTTTGTTTACGAATCCATTCCATTGCATTTTTAGCCGTTAATGTGGTCTGTTAATCATTTTTATATCTTATTCTATATCATTAGATTCTTAAGATCTGCTTGATCTTTCTCAACAGATGAGAAATAAAAACATATGTAAATATTTGTTTATTAAAGTTATTAGTTTTGTCACATTTACAAGGCAGGTTGTATTTATTAAAGAAATTTTTCCTATCGACAACACTAGTGACACTGTAAATAAAAATTAAAACCAGTAATTATTTTTTTTAAAAATGCTAATTTTTTGTACAAGGTTAGGAGCAAATAAATGGTTTAAAATTGGATAAGTGCCTTATTTTGAAAAATTCTTGTTTGCAACACTGTTCAAAAAGCAACAAAATTTGTAAGGAAACAATATTTAGAAATTTCGTAATGACCTTATTTGATGCAGTACTTGATACAGATTTGATGCTCCGCAACTACGTTCTTTGATTTCAAATATTAGTCTGTTTGATAAAATGTTTATCAATGAAATTTAACAAAAGGATTATATAACTTCCACTTCTGTTGTTCCATTATTAATTACTTCATCTATGCAATGTCTTGTTCTAATATTTTCCTTATTAGTTTTTCTGTTTTGATTTGCATTAAGCTTAGAGAGTGTTAAATTCGTTAAAAGTTTTAAAGCCAGAATTTAGTTGTAAAAAAAGTTAGGTGCAGTATCCTGATTCTTTCTTAACAGTACTTATAAATAAACAAATGAGTTATCCTCAACAAGGTGGTGGGTATGGCGGCTATCCATCACAGCAGCCTCCTTATGGTGGTCAACAGCCTGCTTATGGTGGACAACAGCCTCCTTATGGTGGTCAACAGCCTCCTTGTGGTGGACAACCTCCTGCGTTAGGTTTTGATGGGATGAATCAACCGGTGCTTATTAACATTTTTGAAATTAGGTTTATTTAAGATTTGTTGCAATGACATAACTCAATTCAATTTTAGGAAGTAATCGCAATATATTTCAAACTGCTAGTATTAACTCTTTAAAATAAAATATTAAATTTACAAACGTACCCATCTTATGGTACCTATTTTTTGTTTCAACTTAGCCTGTTGGAATGCCACCTAATCAATCACCACACCAAGGAGGCTATAATGCACCATATCCAAACGCAAGTGGAGGTATGCCAAATTTTCAATAATTTTAGGGTGTTAAATTCAGTTTGACCTTTGTAACAATACTTTAAGTTTTCTTTTAGTATGACTGTTTCTTATATTTTAGGTATGCCACCGGCTCAGCAACCACCTTATGGATCTCAACAGCCGCCCTATGGTGGTCAAGCTCCTTATGGTCAACAGCCGCCCTATGGTGGTGGTCAGCCGCCTTATGGTGGACAAACACAGACGCCCTCTTTTTCGGTAAGAAAAATAAACTACTCTTATCTTTGCAGACCCTATTCTTGAAGTAAAACTTTCTTCAAAAAAGTGGTTTTTAAGTTAGATTAGTGTAAAAAGGGCACTTTTTAGCAGCTTTATGTAGGGGCAGCGTCAGATAACCTGACTGACTCTCTCTGTTGCTAGAATAAACCACTATAATCTTTGATTCTTAAGCTAATAGTAAAGCAGAGAAGATCAAACACACAACCTGAGACAATTAAGCTGATAATGAAAAAAGTGGTCTATAAGTTGTCTCTTCATCTACATTGTACCACCAAAGGTAGTACTTGTATCTGTCTTACATACCTGTGTATTTTAACGGAACCATTGGAGTCCTGTTTTACGTAATAACCGGAGATAAGATATGATAAATAAATTAAAGTAATATACTTTAGGGTATGGCATATGCTGCTTCAGCTGCTGTTAATTTCCAGCAGTTTGGGGGATCTAATCAACCATTTTCTTCTGGTGGAGGATATCAACCGCCGGCTGCTAGCGGAGCTTTTCAACCACCAGCTCCTAATAGTGCTTATCAACCACCAGCTCCTAGTGGGGCTTACCAACCGCAAGCCCAAAGTGGGTCTTATCAACCATCTAGTGGTGGCGGCTACCAACCACATTCAACAGCACAACAGGTGCATACTTTGCCGTCTACTCATACATCAACTACCAGCTCTTCTGTAAGTATTTATCTTTAATCCTATAGTTCCCTCCGTACACGTAATTGATTATTTCATTTGAACATGTGATGAATATATATTACTGTATGAAAGTAAATTGAAAATTTTGACTATTTTTTTATAACTTGATGTTGCTTAGTTCACTTCAAACTAATAGAATGAATAAGTAACAAGGAATTTTATCCTTTTCTATAAATTCAGTCTTGTACGTACGTTCGTACGTACATTCGTTAGTTATTACTTTTTCTCGGAATTAGCTCATAACCCAGCTATTTGCATGAAAGTAGGCATCCATGAATACTAAAAACTGATGGAGCCAGATTTTTACAAAAATTCTAATTTGCCCCAAATAGGGGTAAACGTTGCAAATTTTGGCCCAAAATCAATATTTTTCAAAATATCTCAAGATTTCATTATCAGATTTTTTTCATTTTTTGCACAAAGTAAGGGGCAAATAAAGGCTTCCAAGTGGCATCATTCCGAAAATTCTTGTTTGCGCGTAACTAGGGTCAAAAGGTCAAAATTTGTTGCGTAACCCAGCTATCTCAGGAAGTGTTCAACAGTTTTCTTTTTTTTTTTCAACAAGTTAAAGGGACATAAATGTAGAAAATTAACGGAACCGATCTTTTAGAAAATTCTCGTTTCCATGGAAACAAGGTCAAATTTGGGCCAAAATTGATCTTTTTTAATACATTTCAATTCCCGTTCATCAGATTTTTTGTTTTTTTGTACAAAGTTAAAGAAAAGTATAATGTATAATCTGACATAGATGTCATAATTTTGAAAATTCTTGTTTGCGCGTAACTAGGGTCAAAAGCTCAAAATTTGTTACGTAACTCAGGTACAGTATCTCAGGAAATGCTTGTCAGTTTTTTCTGATTTTTTGCAAGAAGCTAAAGGGTCATGAATTTAGAAAAGAAACGAAGCCAGATTTTTTAGAAAAATTCTTGTTTCCATGGAAACAGGGTCAAAAGGTCAACTTTGGGCCAAATTTGATATTTTTTCAATACATCTCAAGATCGGTTTGTCAGAATTTTTTAGTTTTTTGTACACATTTTAGAGATAAGTATAAGGTATAATCTCACATAGATGTTATAATTTGAAAATTCTTGTTTGCGCGTAACTAGGGTCAAAAGATCAAAATTTATTATGTAACCCATCAATCTCAGGAACCGTTCATCAGCCTTCTCTGATTTTTTACTGCAAATTAAAAGGTTATGAATGTAGAAAAGTGACAGAGAAGGATTTTATAGGAAAATGTTGTTTCCACGGTAACAATGTCAAAGGGTCAAATTGTGTAAATCTTAAGATATTGTCATTATTTTTTCATATTTTTCACAAAAAAATTATACCGGGAGTCCACTGGTAATTCATCCCTTGTTATTTTAGTCTTCCAGTTCATCCAATCAAATCCCACAAGAGCCTCCAGGCCAGGGAACTGTTAAAGATGCACAACCTTTTGATGGACAGCAAGATGCTGAGGTGCTACGTAAAGCAATGAAGGGAATAGGTACGTAGGCTTTGTTAACATTTAGGGTGCTATGTAAAGCAATGAAGGGAATAGGTACGTAGGCTTTGCAATCATTTAGGTTTTGTTGAAAAGCAATATTTAAAACTCATATCCCTGATAAGGTCAGAATAAATTTTTATATGTTGTGGTTAAGTCGTTAAGAAATCCACTTGCATTTCGAAAGTGAGGTGTGTTAAGTCACGTCTCTGAATTCCGGATCTCTTCCATATAACCTCTTATATAACCATATGGATTCTTAATGATAAACAAAACTAGTATAATTTAGTAATCCCTTTCATTGTTTGATAACGTCTATATAATTTAGTTTCTCGATAGTTACTAGAAATTACTGTTGATCTTAATTTAATCCGTGCTTCTTTTACATAGGAACCAACGAAAAAGCTATCACCCAAATAGTAGCATCGCGTTCGAATGTCCAGCGACAAATTGTAAAACTTGAATTCGCTACTCTATATGGAAAGGTAGGAGCTTCTCGAAGATGTTATTTTCTGCTTTTAATGTTGTTTTACCTAAGTGCATGGTCTGAAACATAAATGTTTTCACAGTTTTGTGGAAAATCTAAGCAGATTAGTCCCAAGTAATTACTTACATATAAATCTTGTTAAGTATACCCCCTGCTTGTTTGAGTGAATAAATTGGAGTGCCTTTTTGTATAATTGGCGGTGTCGAACTTTTACGTTAATTTCAAGGATGTTTTCACCGTTACTTTTTTTGATTTAATTAACTTATTATAAATTTTCCAAAATTTTAGGATTTGCTCAAAGAATTAAAAGGTGAATTAAGTGGAAATTACGAAGCTGCTGTTCTTGCTTTATTTATGAAACCTGCAGAATTTGATGCACATCAGTTATTCACTGCAATGGATGTAAGAAAGTTACTAAACTAATGCAAAGTTTTCTTATAACTATAAACATGTAATATTTGTGTTTAAATCGCCCTCGGTTCGGTTTTTCTGTATCCAAATTGTTCAATTATACCATTCTTTTTGCCCCATATTTAATTTTTATAGTTTGTTAGTGAGTTTTTTTATCTGTATTCTAGCTCATTTGAGGCTGAAGTGCGGAACTGTGTGAGTTAGAGCCCCGCTCTGGTATCCACAGAACCGCATTCGGTGTGTAGTTGTCTGTAAAGCTGGTTCAAACTCACTGAACTCAGTTGCACAAACGGGAGCCTTGAATACTACAGAACCCAAGTAGGTAGCACCGGCCTTGGTCCCTTCTAGAAATAAGGCTTAGGCTTGTGTCGGTCAACCAAGTAAAATATCGAAACTTACTTACTTACTTATGTACCATAAGCTAATCCAAGACTTTTTTATAAAATTCTTTCATAACAATATACACATTAAACGTTTCTCTAGATAATTCGATATATAGTATAGAGAAGGGGACAGAATTTATTAATTAAGTTGCGATTTTGAATTGGGGTTTGAATTGGGACGCGATTTTATACTGGAATCAAAAAAAAATTGTTGTTGTTTTTGCTACTTATTTTGAAAATAGTCTTATTTATTTTGTTTTCCAGGGTGCAGGAACCGATGAAAAAGCATTGATTGAAATCCTATGTACTCGTTCCAATTCACAAATCCATGCCGCTGCACAAGCTTATAAAACAAGTAAAAACATTAACTATTTGTTTAACTAAGTAATATTTTTGAAAAATTGTAAGTTATATGATATATTACTGCCTTTCCCTTCCCCTTCGTGCAGAAATCTGGCGAAGTTGGATTCGAGCTGCCGGTTGTGACTCGCACTGTACTAGCTTGTAATGACACAAGTCATTCATGTCAGTGTAGTCCGAGTAGCACAGTCGATTAGAGCGCCGTTGATCTGTAACGGAGGTCGTGGGTTCGAACCCCACTCCGGTAGAATTTCTGCATATCTCTCTTTATAGAATATATATTACTTTGTTAGACCGTAGTAAAGTTTTCCTAAGGTTAGCCAGGTTTTCTAGTGAGACAATAAAGGTCAAAGTGAATTTATATATTGCTGAAGATTTGAGAAGAAAGTTGAATAAAAAGATGTCTTTAAGTTTCTTAAGGCTCCAATACTAGTTTTTAAGAAAGATATATTTCTAAGTAAGGCTCTTTTATTGGCATCTGTTTTATTGAATAACTTTTCTTATAATTTTATTTGTAGTGTATAAAAAAGAATTAGAAAAAGATTTAATAAGTGAGACTTCTGGTCATTTCAGAAGAATGTTGGTCTCGCTTGTTCAAGTAAGTTCTTTAATATCACTAATATTTTGGTCTCGCTTGTTCAAGTAAGTTCTTTATTACACTAATATTTTCGTCTGGCTTTTCCAAGAAAGTTCTTTTAATATCACTAATACTTTGGTCTCGCTTATTCAAGTAAGTTCTTTAATATCACTAATATTTTCGTCTCGCTTGTTCAAGTAAGTTCTTTAATTTTACTAATATTTTCGTCTCGCTTGTTCAATAAGTTATTTAATATCACTAGTATTTCCGTACACATCGAAATGTCTTAGTTATCTATTTGTGCGTTTGAAGCTACTACTAAAATTCAAAAAAAAAATTATCCCAATAGCCCAATAATTTCTCATTCGCAAAATTATTATAGACGAACTTGATGCTATTTATTTCCAACCATAGGGATCACGTCTTGAGAATGACCCGTTGGATCATAACAAAGCTGCTACTGATGCTAAGGTAACCAACATTTTCTAGCCTATGATAAAAACCCTTTACGAAAAACGTGTTTTTCTAGGGTCTATGAACATTTGCACAATAATTATTTCTATACTATTTCAGAATTTACGAAAGGGTTTACGGCCTTTCTTATTATCAAAATAAAAATTTTCGGAAAACAATACTTGTTCCCAGTCTTTTTTCTCAGATAGCTTTTCCTGCGAATGTGCATAGACCAAGCTTTAGCGTGGTCTATATTGTTCGTAGGCTAATATTTTCTTTCTAACCTTCGGTACATTGTTACATTGCGCTTCTCAAAAAATATGTGTCACTCTTAAAGTGTGTGAATTGATATATAGAATATATATTTTTGTCACATCAGCATAATTCCGTTCAGTTTGGCTAAAGTATTTAATCCGATCCGATACAGATTTGTTAAATCTGTCCTCCGGTTGAAAGTTTTAGATTAATCACATTATGCTCTGTAAAAATCATATTTCTGCGTTTATGAATCTAAATGGGAGAAAGCTACACTTATATTTCCACGCTATTACTAACAAATGGGTAAGTGTTTGATGTCGTTAGAGTGTAACAAGTGGAGTTTTGTTAGACCAAATCTGTCTGTTTATTTCAATAACAACCTGCCTTTAATTCATTACAACCTGCCTTTAATAAGTGGTATATCGAGTTCCTTAGTAAGCTCATGGCCTATGAGCGTGTGATTTGAGTATGAATGCCCTCCCCTATAGATCTGAATGTTTATTTAGGCATTGTATAACGCAGGTGAAGCACGCTGGGGTACTGATGAATCAAGGTATTGGATTACTTTACACTTTTCGGCTCAACTTTCATCTGTTTTATGTATTTTTTCTCTAAAACCATGATTTGCTTTAGGAAAATATCGTTTATTGAAAGTGTCTTTTTCGTTGAACTTTAATTTTTTTAATTCGCGAGGATAAACTTTCGCGGCTCGAACATTTTAAAAATTTCGAGGTTTTAACTTGTGTAAAAAGTGTCATGTTTCTCACTTATTATAAAATTTTGCGATGTTAAACTTTAGCGTTTGGAACATTTTAAAAATTTTACGGGGATATCCTTTCGCGAATCGGTCAAAAATCGAGTTTCGCGAGACAAATTTCGCGGAAAAGGCCAAAATCCGCAAAAAAAAACGCAAAAGTTTCTCTCCGCGAAAATTTCTCGTTAAAGTACATCTATTGGTGAAGATATTTTTTGGGAGACTCTTTGCTGTGCTTCTTTTACATCATTTATTTACGTTTTTTCTAGATTTAATGTTGTTCTTTGTTCACGGAGTTTCCCACAGTTACGACTAACTTTTGAAGAATATGGCAAAGTAAGTTATAAATACGTTTAAAGACAATAAGTGAAAGGTATTGTTTTTGTGAGGTCTGTAATTAAGTCAGCGACTTTTAGTCGATGAATTATTGGTTTAGGCGTTTTTTATTTTTTTTTCTTCTTCTCGTATACGGAACACGGAATCGAACAATTTCCGGAACAATTTTCCGGAACATCTGGAACTTTTTTTCTTTTTTTTCTGTTTACTATTCTTCTATCTCGCTGACTTCTCTGCCGCAAGCGGCTGAATTTTTATATCTTTACTTATTTTACGCTGGACGTAAATTAGATAAATGTGTGATTTGTGTTCTTAAGATTGGTAAGCTAGAATTCGAACGTTTTTTGCGTTGTGCGAATGTCAAACAAAATATAGCACACCAGATGCAATGCATTACATCTGATATTGGCTCTTTAATAGTAAGGTCTGTTAGCACCAGGATAATTTTAATCATGAAGGGAAGGGAAGACACTTTTTCTTATTCACGCGTTTGCTGACGTTAGCATATTTTTAGCTAAATTTGTCTGACACAAGAAAAACATAACAATTTGTTTACTACTCACACCATGCAAAAGACATTCTAAAACCTTTTAAAAGGTACATTTAAAATACTTTTGTCATTTTCTCTTTCTCTGGTTTTTTAAGGTTTTTAGGAATAAATAGCGTAATTCTAGTGATAAGTAACGTAATTCTAGTAATCTCTTCAACTCGGTTCTAGATCTCAAAACGTACAATGGAGAAAGCTATCAAAAGTGAAATGTCAGGAGATTTAAAAGATGGAATGTTATCTATAGGTAGACTTTTAATGAATGTAGTATTTTTGTTTGTTCTGCTTTAACAATCTGCACAGGGAGCTGTTAATAAGATCTTATTTTAAGGTTCCTTTATTTTCATCGGTGTCTAAGATTAAAGGTTGATAACGTGAAACACCCGTGTTATTACTTGCTTATGTTTGTTACAGTTAAACTTATAGTTTAAAGGTACAACCACCTTTGATTTGCTTCTCCTTACTAAATTTCAATATAGGTTTCACAACAATGGTGTCACTTTTTGACTTTTTGATAATAAACTATTTACCACATTTTGCTGCTTTCATTTTTAGTAAAAGCTGCAAAGAATCGTGCAAGTTATTTTGCAGAACGTTTATATTTATCGATGAAGGTAAAATTGTTTTCTATTTATCGGTAGAGAGCTTTCATTTATTTTGTGGTTGTAATCCAGTAGTTAAAGAATCGATTTCACGATTCAAAGGTGGTTCATTCAAGTCAAACCTCTAAGCTTCAGTGTCGGGTCATCTTTTCTGTGATATAATCATAGGTATTCATAATAAATTGTTTTAAATAGTTTAAAATTAAGTTTGTTGTTTAGGTTGTTGTCAGGATCAAATGGAGTACTAAGTCACGCCCCAGAGCCCGAAAGTCTTCGGTCTAAATTAGCTAATTACTTTGCCATATGTTAAAATCATTTTGGTTTTCTTAAAATTATCAAGAATTTGTATTTACAGTCTGAAAATATTACATTTGTAATTATTTTTATTTAGGGCCTTGGGACCAACGACCGTACATTAATTCGTCTTATGGTTTCCAGGTGTGAAGTAGATATGGTTCAAATAAAAAATGAATTTCAACGAGCGTATGGAAAAACTCTTGCTAGTTTTATAGCGGTAAGACGCGTACACCCCCATTCAGATACGCATAAAGGATGCAATAAATTTTCTTCCCAGTATTTATGCCCTAAATCTGAAAATCGGATTCTAGAGAGACAGTACCTGCAATTAACATAACCTACAGTTAGTTTGGTTTGGTTTGGTTTGTCTCTAGGGTTGGTAACCACAAAGTCTGTATAAGTTGGTTGCGTTTTAGTGTTTTGAAGTTAAGCTTGGAATCGTTTTTAAATACATGTGAAAAATAACTTTCTTTTGTTCAATATTTAGGATGATTGTTCGGGCGATTATAAAAAGTTGTTACTGCAGTTATGTGGGAACTAATTTGGCGGAAGATCGCCGTAAAAAATTATGCCGTAAAAATCATTACTTCTCGTTAATACACGAAAAGGAAAATAACAGAAACTTTTATATGACAAACAAGAACTGCAATTGGGAATAACAGTATATTCAGTTGAATTCTGTATAATAATTTAGATTGGTAGATTATCAAAAAAAACATTTATTGGACTTTAAATAAAAGCAAAGTTTTACGTTCATGGGTTTATTTTTTTGTGGAAATGTTGTTATATTTTGTTATATATTTTTTTTGTTACATTTATTATTTGAATAAATTTTTAACGAATTTCTGGAAGTTTCAAGCTCTATTAAAAATCCTGAATAAAAGAAAAAAGAAAAAGAAATTAGATCAATACTGGATTGAAAAAAAATCTTGATTCATGGTTTTCACATTTTTCGCAAGAGAAGAAGGCGAAGAAATGTTAAGCGCAGCGAAAATTTACTCTGGGGAAGATGTTGTGGTTTTCAATGATACTATACTAACTTTATCCAAACTTTCAGCAATATTTCAAGTACAAACAAGAAGATCATTTTCTTTTCTTTAAATTTGCATAGACAAAATAACTTTATTGTAAATTATTTTTTTATGAATATAAAACTAAAATTCATCACAATACAAGTCTTATAACCTTCCGTTCCCAAGTACAACAAGAAGCCGCTGCACGGCCTAACGATTTCTGCTCTAGGTTCGTATTCATAAATTTTTAGATTTTATTGAGAATA
>JAYJMI010115431.1:0-10786 GCA_036873855.1 Sarsia tubulosa
TTTCTGAAAGTAACGCAATTAGGACAATATACTATTTGAAAAAACAACAGTATTAAAAAATAATAAAATCAAAAATATAGTGTTGATATAAACAAATATCAAAACTTCTAGACTACAATCAGAGTAGTATAGATACACAATAAATAATACAATTTACTCACAGCATAAACGGCAACTTTTTTGATAAAATTAACTCGGGAGTTACAAGACTACATTATCATTTTGGCGCGAAATAACAAATTTTGGCGCGAAAAAAATAGATAACAAAGAAAGGGCGTTAACATATTAAATCAACATATTAAATCCACTAGACTCACGCGTATGACAAATGAAAAGTTTCTTGTATCATAATATAATATAAATAATAGCTAGCCTATTTTTCAAAAATTTTGTCAAAATTTGTATCAACAAAGTATTCATAGAAATCTTTTTCGTGTGTTATAGTTATAAATTCTTTATCTTTCTCATGAAACTTAAATCTTACATTGCCACCAATGGTCCAAAAAGTCGACAATTTACCTCGTTTTTTCAGTACATTAGTTATTCCCACTAACCTTTTGCTGTAGGGTGAGAGACTTTCATTTATAAACACTTCTGTTTCTGCTGGTAACTCTATTTCGGTATAATCAAAATTTTTGAGCATCTTTCTGTTTGTTAGAATACCGTTTCGCTGGTATCTGTTAGAGAATTTAATAATTACATCATTTGAATTCCTCAGTCTATGACACGCTTGAATTTCGTTCGTAGATGTTATCTCGTATTTTAATGCTTTGAAAATTGGTTTTAAAAACTTGGGAAGGTTTTCGTGTAAGATTTCTTCCGGAACTCCTCTGATTTCAAGACACTCACGCCTAGAATATTGCTCTAGGTTAATTATACGCTTCTCGAGTAGATAGGTGGTATTTTTTGAAATTGCTAGATCTGATTGCAAGATTTCAATTTTTTCTTTGAAGCTATTTGTAAGATCATCCAATTTTGTTTCGAAGGAAGCTATCAAATCTTTGATCTCTTTTGAAAACTGTTCAAGTGAGCTTTTGGTTAAATCTTGCATCGTTAAGAATTTCTCAACAAGGTCTTCTTTATTCATATCTTTCAGTTGATTCCTTGTGAAAACCATCTTGCTTTGTAAATTAAAGATTTAAAAGTTAAAACTTAAAATCATTATTAACAGATTAATATATATACAAGTAAAATTCATAACGCCATTTTGTATATCATCGTGTATCTACAATAAAGGGCGTTTCACATGATAATGAACCGTGAAGAAAAAACAAGTCTGTTCACTACGGTGACAATATTCCTATTTCGTATACATTTTATTGATACTTGGATCTAGTACTTATCAAAATATAAATTCTTACCCACACTTAACTTCTCCGTTCCCCGGCTCTTTTATCTACCCGAAAATCAAAGTTGTCAAGTTTGTACTTAAAAAGACTTTTAGATCTGGTGTAAAACTACTTTTAATTTTGAATTGTGTATTTTATATTTTATCAGCAATAATATAACAGTATAAGTCATTATTGATGTCTTAATAACAATCGTTGAACTATTTATGAAGGAATGTATTTTTCATATATTTTGCATAAAATGTTTCGGAAAAATTATTTTATTTTGGAAATTTGTCCTTGTGCTACAAATCAAAAATGATCAAAAAGTGGGAATAAACTAAATTCTTTTCAAACTTTTAACATTGGTACTCTGCTCAAGAAGCTAGTGTTTATTTCATTAGCAACCACAACTTTCATACTTCAACGAAATTCTCTAAAGATGGCGGCAAGTTTTAACAAAAATTATGCCCTAAAGTTACATATTTATTTATTTTCAAAGTGCCATAAGCTATAGGAAGATTATCGCATACTCGCAATGTTTTATTTTCCATAAAAGAAACTCTAAGGGGAACAGTATAAGCTATATTTGCTGTCTTAATAACAATCGTTGAACTATTTATGAAGGAAAGTATTTTTTATATATTTTGCATAAAATATTTCGAAAATACGGCATTTTGCCCTGAAGCTCCAACCGCAAAAACACAAATTACGAAGGTTTATGAAACTTATCATGATCTAATACACAAATTACGAAGGTTTATCAAACTTATCATTCATGATCTAATAACTTGGAAAGCTTAGTAAGATACCAGAGTTTCTATCAGCACCAATCGCAACTTGCATGCTTCAAAGACCTTCTCTAAAGAAGGCGCCCAGTTTTAACAAAAATCACGACCTTAAGTTACGTATTTTTTTGTTTTCGAAGAAATATAAGCTTTAAAAACAATAATGCGTACTCGAAACATTGTATTTTCCATAGAAAAAAATCCAAAGGGGAACACCATAAGCCGTAACTGGTGTCTTACTAATGATCCTAAAACTTTTTATGAGTTATACCTGAAACAAGCTAATCGAACATGTTTTGTTAAACCTACCCCTAAAGATTTTTGAGATCAATTTTTTTTGTGGTAGATTAAATTCATTTGCTTTGAGTAGTAACGGATGGAATACATGTTTTCAAATGGGGAATAAGGTCAACTTTAAGGTTTAATCTATTCCACATTTCCAAAACACCATTTTTGTAACATGAAATAAAAAAATAAATACCGCCCTCGTGTTACACGAGTCGTAAAGAACTTAAGTAAATCTAATGAAACAATTTAAAATGTGAAAACTTTAACTTGACTACGATGATCTACGTCGAAAAATATTTAAGCAACCTTAAACTTAGTAAAAAATAAGAAAAATCGTATCGCGCAACTTGATTACCAAAGTGCCAAAAATATGTAGCCCGAAGGCAAATCTATCCCGTTTGAAGTAGTAGTATTAGTAGTAGTAATAACATCTTTATCTAGAGTTGAATGAACCGTAGTTACAATAAATAACTAATAAAATCCAACTGTTACAATACATCAATAGAAATCGATAAGAATTAAAAAATTACATTATATGGGTATCATCGAAATGCAATGCAATTGCAGCGTAACGTACTTGTTTTTATTTTTGACTTAGGTTTAATTTAATTTAAATAATATAATATAATTTATGAAGCAGGATAAAGAAAGAGGCGTTGTAATCATGTATAACTCCGATTATATAGAGAAATGCATGAGTTTAATTGATTCACCTCAATCTAAGAAACTAATAAAGGTGAGCAAATTGTCGATAACGATAGCTGAAATGGTGAGAACTGAAAGTGTTGGATTACCGAAATCTAGCAATGAGTTAGTAAAAAATGTTTTTGAAAAACAAGATTTCAAGTTTGAAGAAGGGACACCGATGTCTCTACTATGGCAGCAACAAGCTAAACAATGTTCAGGGGCTAAAAGGTCAATGCCCTGGCACCCCTTAATTATACGCTGCTGTCTTAGCATTTACCATACGTCTCCAGGTGCATATAAGCTAATAGCAAGTAAAAGAAAAAAATTCTTGTTTTACCACATATAAACACATTAAAAAGATATATTAATTTTACTTCACCAACTAGTGGTTTCAATCCAGATATAATTGATAAGCTTATAGAAGATTCCAAGCTAGCATCACTAGAAAAATTTCAAAAGAATGTAAGCAGTTTATTCGATGAAATGAAATTACAAGCTGGCCTAATGTATAACAAAATCATCTGGCAAGCTGGTAGGTTTCACTGAGATGGGTGAGGACAATGAAGAAATTTCGAATTTTAATTCGCAGTGTAAAGAAATGCCAGAGGAAGATCTTGGTCGAAAGCTTGCTCGGTATGTCAATTTATTTATGGTTTGTGGTATTTGTTCAAGTTTGGAATACGTGTTTGGTTACCATGCGTCTTTAGTATTTATTAGTGACGAACTATTTCCATTGGTATGGGCTACTGAAGTGTTAGAAGATATCGGTTTTAAAGTTAGGTCATGGGTATGTGATGGAGCCACCCCTAATCACAAATTCTTCAAGATTAATGTTCTTTAAAATGATGGTGGTGATAAACATACTGTAAACAAATTTGATCCTCCCCGGAATATATTCTTCATTTCAGGCGTTCCACTTTAGCTTAAGACAACCCGAAATAACTTAAAGAACTCCCATAGTAATTTAAACACAAGAAATCTTTACGTATGTGTTCTTTTAGAAGGCAAATTTTACCATTAGTAAAATCCCTAAATTTATTTCACATGTTTTTCTTGTTAGTGTATTATAGTGTATTTATATATTTTAATATTTTTAAATTTTTACAATTTTGTTCAGGTATGTGTTCTTTTAGAAGGCAAATTTTACCATTAGTAAAATCCCTAAATTTATTTCACGTTTTTCTTGTTAGTGTATTATAGTGTATTTATATATTTTTAATTTTTTACAATTTTGTTCAGGTTAGGCATTTTAATTTAGTAAAGTTTTTTTCGAAATATATTCTTACTAGACAAGACAGCCTATCAGCTGAAATGTGCATATTGTATTTTATGGGCTAAAGGAGAAAAATAAAAACTTTTTAAATTTATCAATGCAAAACTCTTTTTTTACACCTAAATTGTCTAAAAATCTTTCTGTTTATTATATATATTTTTCTGCACTAAGTGGCTTAAGGTTTTTAAATTATTTTAGAATAATACTAGCTGTAGCTGGTATTTATACAACTAGTATGTTACACCAGATGTAAAAACAAGAAATCACAGTATTGTAAGGGCATAAAATTATTGCATTGACAGAGAGATGAAATTGTGGAAATCAAATATATCTTATTTTTGCTTTATTCCAGGTTAATAAATTGGTTGTCTCGTGTAACCATATGTTTATGAATGGGACCTTGGTATGTATAGAGCTGCACCTGGATTAAGAAAACTCAGCAAATTGCGGAAGGAACATATCAAACTAAGTTCAAGACACAAAATGCGGGTAAAACTTGCTGCTCAGGTAAATATTTTGACAAACTTTTAAAGTTTAAATATTTCTTGATACTTCTTATTCCATACTTTCTCATTAAACAGCTTAATATTTGCAATACCATTTTCCCCTTAAAGTAGTGCAACTTATAATCATATATAAAAAAATAAATATTTGTTTTGATGCATAGTGCCAGGTGCCAATTATGTCTTCAATATTTTTGCAACGTTATATACACCATAAAATATCAGAGTAGCTACATAATAACAGTCAGTATAAGCTGGTGCTTTTAAACATACCTGTATTTTTTAGGTTTTAAAGGAAATCCGAAATTCTCTACGGAAAAATAATAATAATTCACCATAGATAATTCGAAATTTCACAGCAACCCAACTTCAAACTGAATATCTCTTTTTTCTTAATATCTCTAGCAATATTTTTTTTTGCATCTTCTAAAGTCATAATATATCTAATAATGAACTAATTTCCTACAGCTAGGCGAAGCTTTTACCTAGATTTGTAGGCAAGAAACTTCTTCGACATTTTTAATTTCACGGATTTTCGTCTACATTCTGTACATTTTCTTTAAAAGTATAATGTTTTTGCAACTGCAAACTTCTGCATAAACAAAAGTTAACCTTTGGCTTCACAAATGCTGAAATATTTTGAGAAGTACTTCTGTATGGATATTTAAAGTTGAGAATTGCTTCTTTGTTTTTGTTTGGAATCCTTCGTTCAAAATATCTGCCATCATTTTAACTGCCTAAACTTTCGTATATGTTGTTTCTTCGGGTATACTGTCGTATTACATTAGCGGGATAAAAACAAAATAGAATTTCGGATTTCCTTTAAGTGCTTCTGTTGCTAATGCACTTGTTATGCAAGGGAAGTTGTCTACTCCATCAACTACCGAGTTCTGTAAAATATTCAACAGAGCATTTGACTGTCTTAATGTTTGTCGGATTAGATTAAAGGTGAAGGATGATTTGAAGCCTTATTCAGATGTAAATGACCAAGATTTGAGGTATTTTACTTGCATTCATGAAATTAAATTGGAGTTCAAAGTTCACTATGAGCTTTACCATAAATGGTTCTGATAATAACTTCTAAGTTGCTTTTATATAAGTTTCTATTTTTTCTTGGAATGATCTTAATCATGGATTGATTCACAGTGTAGGTAATAAGAAAAAGATATGTTTTCTCTATTTGCTTGACTAGTCGATGATATTCGAGTTAAGAGTTCCTGTTAGTGTTACTTTGATCAATTAATTCATATTAAATGGTGTGTTAACCTGTTTATACTGTTAGTAGTAAAGTGCTAAAATTTATACATTAATTATAACATTAATCTATGTATAATAATAATATAAAACACTGTTATTTAACTTTTTCAGTTTTTGGAGAGTGTTTTGCAATATTTGGACGATTGGCGACACGAAGTAGATATTCTACCTGGATTAGCCTAAGCTGAAAAAAAATAGAATGTGTATCAGTCAACAGACAGATGATTGATGGCATATTACTAGTAAGAAATACAAAAGCTTTCTATTGTCTAAAAAGGGTAACAATTCTTCATTTCACGTTGTGCATATTTGTTCGTAAACATATTTGTTGCATTCACAAGCTTCGGCTTTGCGAAATTTTGGTCAAATGTTTTTTCAATCGAAAAAGTTTTTTTACTTTGAAAAGTTTATTCACTCGACTTTTTACTCGAAAACGTTTTAAATCAGAAAAGTATTTTCACTCGAATGTTTTATTTTATATAGACTTCCTAACTTTCTCGAATGTACAACTTTTTGTTGGCCAGGGTTATATGCCAATTTTAAGCAAATTTTGTTTTGTTTACTAATTCAGGACCAAAATTCCTTGTAAAATTTACTCTTAGGGACAACAATGGGTGTTATAGGAGAAGTTGTTCGGAGTGTGAAATAGCGTTGTTGTTTGAAGGAGTCTTAACTACTATAACGACTATACTATTATCTCAATCAAACCTAACAAAACAAAAATATATATTAAAATAAAGAACTCAAGTTTTACTGTACCTACAGCAAAGATAAAAAAACATATTGCTGAATTTTAAAAAGAAGTAAAGAATATAATTGTTTTGAATAAAAGTGTTTTAAGTAGAAACTTCGTTTTAGGCAACAGATTGAATTAATACTGTTTCCGTATTTTCATGAAAAAATTACTGAGCTTCAAACACACACTCAATAGTATCAAGTACAGTATCAATATAGCTAGATGGTAAGCTTAATAATTAATTTTTCAATTGCCACATGCCACCTTTTAATTATTTGCTCTCTCCTGGCGGGTGGACTGTCTTATTTTATGTTTAATATGAAACTTCTTCTTCTTTATAATATAAATAAAACAATAAAACAAACGTTTTGCTTTTTTTACTTTCTTCTTTTTAGATACAGATGAAGTAGATTGTTTTTGTACCGCAGCTTTAGGTGTGGCAATATCTATAAAATAAAATAATATAAAATGCAATAAATATATATAGTTGATGATCAGTAGCTAGCCAACCCAGACCAACAAAAACCATAAAAAAATCATTAACATCTTCATGTTCACTTTCATTTTGTGTGTATACTACAGAGGAGGATGTCTTTCTTTTGGATCTGCTGTCTGGCAGAAACCTCTTTATCTACTTACATAAATAGGTAAATAGACACAGGGGTAGACACGTATGTGTCAAAAGCTGGCTTTCTAATATTTATTATCACTGTCATAAGCTCTCAGCAAATATATATCTTTTGATGGTATTCAATAAAACATGATGTATAAAGGGTGTAAAACTCAGGTGATTAATTCATTTCGTTCAATCATTTTGTAAATACCAGCCAAATATCACAAAAACTACAAATAAATTCTGACTCAAATTTTTAAAGGAAGACCGCTACTGGAGTGGCCATCTTTCATTGTACAATTTCAGTAGGGATTAAGACTTGGTGTCCAATAAAAAAACTTTTTAAGTCTAAATACCAAGTAGAATTAATTCTCAGAAAAAAAGCATAACCTAAAGCTTACCAGAACTCTCTGTGCATATTATGGTTATTGTAACTGCCCTTTCGTGTATAAACTTTGTTAAACTTTGTTACACTTTTCACAAATTTATTGCTGGAGATTTTTTTAGATTTTTTACCTTTAGGTTCTTCTGTAACTTCATAAATATTAGCCTCATCAACAAAGAGGTATTTTAAAAAATTGTAGTTCAATCTTTTCCTCTTCTACTGCAACTAACTCTGTTTCATCCATCATATTATCTAATTCTATCTCCGCGATTTCAAAAGTGTTTGAGTGATTTCTCTTCAATTTTCTCATCAGGATTAATATCAAAATCAACTCTTCCTCGCCATCAGCATCTGGGAAATAATCGTCGTTATTTTCCATAGCAAATTTAATCTTTTCGTCTTTAATAAATAGTTTTTCTTTTTTGTTGATTTCTTGATTTCCATGAAAAGATTGTTGTTATGATTTTTTCAATGTTTATGAATTTTAGTATTTTGTTATTAATTTAATATTTCTATTGGTTAATTTATTTCAAAAATAATTTTTAATTGATTGAAAATTATTGAAAAAAAATTAAGAACCAATGAAACTTATGTTTCAAAACAATCGAAATAATAAGTTCGGGAATTTTAAATTCTTTTTTGAATGTTGCCACCTGCTATAACTTCGAGCATGTTTCAATAGAGCTACTTTTATTATGATTCCTCTCTATTTAAAATTTCTTGATCATATGTTAACATTTCAGAATATATATTTCTGTCAATTGTATTACTTAGCAAGGGGGTTTCTATCTTTGGGATGTAGCGCTCCCTCTTATTACCTTAGCTAAATAAATCCTTGTAAGAGGATTTACAACTACATTAACATGTAGTTTACAACTACATTACATGTTCTTAGTTTTTCTACATCTAACACTATATTTAAACAAACCACCGAGTTATAAACTCTTTTTTTTGCATGGAAAACCATGTACCATATATATTAACGCATTATTAATCTCATAATAACTAATAATATATTTTGTACATCTTGTAGGTGAAGATTATATTTTAGTGTCAACAACAACTAAAATAAATTCCCGTTTTAGCAATTGTTACTGATATTTTTCAAACTTTTTTTTTATTCAATTTTTTGCATAAAAAGTTTTCAGCGATTTAAGTTATATATATTATCTTTATTTATTTTATTAGCTTTCCAGTAAGTCTATACATCTTCTTGCAATTGAAGATTTTGATAAAATTAGAATTGCTTTAGCTGGTGCTAGGCTGCTTTGTCAACATTTTTAGTTCAGTGAATGCGACAGAGAGGTTGCATAAATTGTTACTTCTGTTAAAACGAACAACCATACAAGTTCGAAAGAAATCTAAAGTTGATTCTCACAATTAGACATTGATATTTCTTGGCACCATTGGTAAAAACAAACAAAAAGTTTTTGGCAACAATATGCAGCAATGGAGGTGGTATACGATCACAAAAATATTACTTTAGAAAATGTGTATATACACTTCAGAAACATATATTTTCCTTGTGGTAAATAAAGGTAAAGACAAACTCGATATAGCTAGCAAATTTATCAGTAACTCTTTTGTTGTGTTTATAATAGTAGAATTGAATTTGACGGTAGATGAATATGTTCAAAATAATTCTTTAAAGATAATAAATTCGTTAAATTTTAATACAAACAAAATACAAAAATCTTTAACACTAGTTATTTGCTAGTGACTCTTCAGGAGAAGAATTCACATTTAATTCGACAAGGGCAAACAGGCTGACACACGCAAACACAAGAAGTATTCCATTAAAACATATGATTAACTTTTGGCATATCTTTCGAAATGCACGAAAAACGTTTCAAAAGTTTCTTTCGCAAAACTTTCTTCCTTTAAAATATTGGAAGTTTTACTTAACCCTAATCGGTCTGGAGGTGGGTCAAATTGACCCACCCTGTATGGTTTTTTGTTGATAAATTTTGCTCTGAAATTTTTGTCTATTTGACACTATAACTGAAAATTTTAGGGGTAATAAATTAACATTTTTCAAATTATAGGAATTTTGTTAAAAGTACTCGGAAATTTTAAAAATATTTTATTTATTTTTGTAAATTTTTACATTTTTAAACGGTAAATAATTGCTTCATTCAGAACCAAAAATGGCACTGTACTAAAGGTACTGTACTGTGGAGTAATATTTTAGAATTTCAAGCTTTATACCATATTGGTGTTATATATCCGGCTGGTTGTTATTTTATTAGAGTTTCAAGCTCTAGAACGTAACATACAGCTGGGTGTTACGGCTGTACAGCAAATGAAACTGATCCTTATAATGTACAAGTTGCTAACACTGAATGTGAGAAAGAGCAAACAAACCCTTCTTGTTCTGATGTCGACGAAATAGATATTATGAGCCAACCTGATGCTGTTAAATCATAGTAATATAAACAATGGCAATGTTAGCATCGAGACACTTAAGGATCTAGCAAAATCAAATTATTCGTCATAAGGAAATTTTAAGTAAACAATTTTCTTTCTAACAATAGTACCAAAGGGGGATATGCTGCTGATAACAGGGGGGAAGGAAGTTGGCAGCACGTTAGTATCGATCTTATTAAAAATTTCAATCGAATCCGTATTACACAATTATTTTTAAAACAAATCTTGGTTACGTTTCAAATTTAGAAAAATGCCGAACAAATCTTGTATTTTGGAAAAGATGCAGTGGAAAAGATGCAGCGGAAAGATGTAAATATAAAACGTGTTTAGTATAAAAAATATTACAATTAGAATAAAAAATGATATGATTTGTGAAAACCTCCAAGTGCAAAGCATTAACTTAGCAACCAAGAAGTACGACTAATAATATATGATACATGGATTTCCATGCTAAAAAAAGAGTTTATAACTCGATGGTTTATTTGAATGTAGTGCTCGATG